>JAQIXA010000579.1:0-39449 GCA_034699045.1 Nanhermannia cf. coronata Gr-Ori-00579
CTCAGCAAAATATTTGCGTAAGCAAAAAATTTGCTTACGCGTTGCTTAGGCAAATTTAATTGAATTCATCCCATTATAATTACGAAAACTCAATCACTTTGATCGGACTGGATTAAGATATATATAGGTAAAATGAAAATGTGATATCTAAGATAGCATGCAGGTGTTCGTACCTACTGAATTGAGAATCTAATTTTTATAGGTAGAGTAGAATAACTATGTACCCTACTAAATGAAAGTAAAGTGTGTTTTTATAAATATTTTATTTTTTATTGCTTTCTTTAAGTTTCAAATCATAAAGTATTTTTTATGAAAAAATAACTTATTGCTTTAGCATTAAATATATTCTACTTGAGAATACTAAACTATATACAGTAGTAGTCTAGCATAGTGTGTATTATACGTAATTAATTATATTATTTGACAACATTAATAGCTTAATTTTACTAGTAAATTTTATTTTTAAACATTTTGCGAAAAATGTACGCTATTGAAATCAATATAGATAGAATATCTACTACATTTTAGATTCTCTTTTTCAAATCGTCGATAAAATCTAAAATTCTAAAAAATTATGATCGGTTATATATTTTGTGATTTATTCATTATTATATTTTACTATAAAAATATTAGCATATTTTTTATGAAATTGATTGTTTCGTGACAATAGTATTATCGCTAAATATATACTAATCTGAGTTATCTAAATCTAATGAACCATTTAATTATAGTAAAGCTTTATTTCCCAAAAATATTGGAATACCTAGTGATATTTTACACTAATAAATATACCTTAGCAGTTAATTACAGTAATCTTTTGAGTTTAAAAGATTGTTAATATAATGTGCTCATGTTATATTACACACATACAAACTCGCATGTAGACTTAAAAATATCGACATATCAAACATACATACAGTCAGAATAATTACCTAATAATTACAATATATTAAACAATATGAAAATTGAATCATATACATTATACTAAATTACCTACCTATATATATTTACAAACTTAATATCCTTAAAATTTGTGTTCACAAATTAAGTTAAACAAGATTTTTAGATATTTCAAAATAAATTTTTTTTTTTAGATATTTAGCACTTTGCGAACTATCAACCTACAATAATTTGTAAATCTTTTCACCTTTATTAGATTGTATATAAAAAATGAGATTAATATTGGCCCTTTTATTCTAGCCCTTAAATTTACATGTGAATATTTATGATTACAAATATACTCGTAAGAATAGAATTTAAGCATACTTGAAGCCCAAAAAAAATGGAAAAAGGGATTTTTGAATATTAAAAATACGATTAGTATAGTTTAGTATCCACTGTAGTTAATTAATTTATAGGATAGAGGATAGAGTGCGAACAATATGTTCGATTTTATAATTGGAATGACATAATTTGTATAATCGTGTCTGTACCCTACAATTTATAAAATTACTTGAGATTTAAGGCACTTTTAAGATTTATCAATAAGATTTTGATCACAAAGAGGTTTTTAGGTTTTGAAAAGCATTTTGTTTGATTGAAATTATTGTCTTCTTAAAATATTGATTTTTTTTGGCTCTTGAAAAAACAATCTTAATATTCCTCAAGGTATTAGTTATACATACTAAATATTCTAACTTTAACCGTAAACCAGTTTTTTTAATAAAGATTAAGACTTAATTTTATATATATAAAAATATCTTTTTTTAAATTATACCTAACTTTAACTTAAAAAACAAAAACCGAAGGCAATAATTGGAATAAGAATGTACATAAAAGTAAAGGAGAAAGTATTATCGAAAACTTCTCTTTAAAAAATTATCGTATAAAAGTATAGAATTGCCTATAACTTATAATATGTAACTACCATATAACCTAGGTATATCTGGATTAAACATTGTTTGCACGAAGAAACGAACTCGCCTAGATTCTAGATTCATAAAATATACAGAATATATTTAGTAAATTAATTAAAATTATATCTAACTACTATTTCTATTACGATTACAAACAATTTACTAAAATAAAATCTAAATAGAATTTTGGAATTGCTTTCATTGAACTTGAATTCTCTGGAATTTGGAATCAGTGTAAACAACTAACTTGGAATTCTATGAAATAAATTGTTTAACTTTTACTTAATTAATATTTCTACTCTCGTAATAAAAAAGTATGTTATGTACTTTAAGATTTTATGGAATATGAATAAACTAGAACTATAAAGAATGAATATTTATATAGTGTGAGAATGTTCCCGTATGTATGGAGCTTTGTAAAAATATTACTTAAAAATAATCTACTAATACATAAATATCTATATCTATACATAGTATAAAAATCTTAGCTAACTATAGATATTTTACTATAAATGTCTAGACTTAAACTATAAACTATATAAATGACATAATATATAAAATTTCTTTCAAAGAATTAGATTATTATTCCAACTGTTTTATAAATAACAATGGAAATTAGCACTCTGATGATTTGGTTTTTTTCTGCATCTGCCTTTCTTTATTCAAATACATACAACATACTAGCTAGGAATAGTGCCCTACTTAAATTTTTGCCTTTCTTGAAAAAAAAGTTAATTTCCACTAGAGTTTTCAATAATTGTTGTCCCTCCAGCAGTAGTCGTTTCATTATTATTATTGTTATTGTTTCCTATTCCGAGATGAATCTTTTTTATAGGGTTTCCTTTTCTGGATCGTTCTCGGTCTCTCTCCCTCTCCTTCCGCACTAAATTTTGCGCATTCATTCTAAGTATTTCCATTTGATGAGGTGTCATTTGAAGATCGCCATTTTCTTCCATTTCCTCCCTCTCTTCACCGCCAGACTCGTCTTCACCACTCTAAAAATTAATTAAATTTTTAGGTAATAAATGAAACTTCCTCGAAACATTACGTTATTGTCAAGTACAAACCTGTGAGCCAGCATGGTCATTTTCAGTATAATTTTCTTGTCCATTATCCCCATCAACCATATTCTCATTTCCCCCTTCACATTTAACCTCCTTAAAAATAAAATGAATAAATGAATAAAGTAAAATACTGATACTAACATTTTTAGGATAAAATTGAGCTTACCGATACATCTATATGATTTCTTGATTCATGAGCCGAGATTGAATCATTGTCAGAAGCTTCACCTCTTTCTTCGTCTTCGATATTGACCATACAATCATCGTCTCGGGTAAGGCTAATTGAGCCAACGTTAAAGGCTAAATTTGGGATAACTCGTGGAATGTCAATCCTCCTCGGAGTTTCCTTTCGTCTCCTCTTGGCCTGAGGTGGCACATTTTGCGGTGAAGAGAGACTTGAGCCGATATTATTGTGATTTCCGTGATTTGATAAATCAATTCCCATGTTCAAGTTCATTGGTGAGGGATGACTGTAGTGATTGTTGATACTGTTGGAGAGATTGAGGGTGCTGTTGTTTGTGTGCATTGATACATGATTGATTCCTGATGCCGTGGACATGTCCATTGATGATGTGTTATTCGAGCCAGCCGATGAGGAATTATTCTCGTCCTCATTGCTCATTTGTTGTGATTGATTGGCCGCATTCTGCTGCTCAGAAGATGGTGACCCAAGTCCTTTAATCTGAAGTGACTCTGCAGCCTATAAACCAAAATGTTATTATTATAAAAATCAAGTTAACTTAAATCCATTAATCCTATCTTGTAATACCCGAAGAAGAGATTGAAGTTTCTCCTGATGGATAGAGACTTCTCCCTTGTACATGAACTCGACCAGAGCCTGAATCTCCCAATATCGCATGTCCTTCAAAAAAATGATTGGATGCAAATTCGGACTTTCGGACGTGAGCAATTGTTCAAAATAAGTTGAACAAGCCACCAGGATCTATAATAAATAATTAATGTGTCAGGAAATTAGTTTATGACTAGTTTTAATTAGCAATTATTTACAACAAAGCCTAAAATATCTTAAACTACACAAACACAAATAGTCACTAACCATTTTGTGGGCTTTGATCGTCCGTCCCTCGCACCACAAAGTGACATCCACGAATTGTTCTTGACTCCTAAGCTTGGTGAACATGGACACGATGTTCGAGTCGAAATTTCCCCATCTTACACACAGCAATTGTTGTGGAGAAGCATTAGCTGGTTCTCTCGCTGGCATCGGTGGTGGACTCACCGAATTATTATTGCTTGCCCCGCCGATACCAATCCCACCACGGATTGCGTGCTGTTGTTGTTGCTGCTGCTGCTGTTGCTGTAAAGCCGGATGCACCGAGTTCTGGGACGGTGGAGAGTTCATGATATGCTCTGTTGAAGAAAAAGACATTTTTTTAGCATAAAACAGTCATATTATTTTCAAGTTTATACTGATATACAGTACAGGCTAGAAAATCAGGTAGATACGGACTAAAGACTAGTCTACTTTTATCACTTTCCACGAGTTAGGCAAACGAGACCAAGTCAGTCCAGAGAGTCATAAGTTAACTCCTTTCTATTGTCCTTCTATACAATCAGTGGGTTTTTTATCAGTCGAGAAATCCGTCTTGAGGAGAAAAACTTTAAGGAAAGGAGAACACAAAGCAAGTAAATGTGTACATAACTACATGCATGTACATACTATATACCTACTTGTACATGTACTGCAATACTATGAATATAGGGGTGTTTTTTCAAAAGTCAGCCGAATGAGTAAAATAACCTAAATAGTCAGAGGAAGGAGGCTGTACCGTAACAACCACATGAAATACATGAAATTTCTATAAGAAATATCGTATATGACGGGGTCATCACAATCGAAACGAGACTCGATCGTTTCTTACATACACTTCTATCAGTAATATGATTGTATGTAGGTACTGTAGGTACATAGGTATATATACCTAAGCTGAGACTGAAGATGAGACCAACCGAAAACCGGTTGCTAAAAATCCTCATTTGATATCTCATGAAATACTTTACAGTATTTCTGAATTTTCGACTCGGCTAGCCTTTTGGCCTTTTCTTTGACGATGATCAGAGTCAAGCAAGCATCCGTCTCGATTCGCTCTTATTATTCCAACTAAATCTTAAAAGCCTTTAAAACTCACTAAATAAGCGGGTTCCGCCGATATAAGTTTTTAAAAGTTAACCCTTATTCATATTCTACTGATACTGATGCTTAATACTTATAGATAGGGTACTGTACTTACTATACTAAATACTAGTCTAGTATTGCATCAGTAGGTAAATATACGTACAAATATCTATATCTGTTTGTAGTACTATGTTGAGTAGTTTAAGTGTAAAGGGTAAATGCTTATTTGAAGCCAACAATGCGTAACAGGTGAGCTTAACACAAAATCTAGTTCACAATTTTCTTTATACTGAACATCAGTAGATCAGTCACACTACAGTATAGGTACAGAATTCAGAACTAAACCTGCTCATTCCTTATCCTAATGATACTTTTATGCCTAAAATCTCTGATGTGAAGAAGGCCTAATCCTACATGTATGATGTGCAATTGAATCTCGAAATTGGATCCAATTTAAATCTATCTATTCTGTACTTGTACTGTATACTGTATGGTTAAAGATTCAAAGTGAATGCCAAAAATCAATTACTGAATTCTTCAACATCACATCGAAAAATCTTTTCTACTATCCAACTCCAATTCACAATTCAGGATCAAATCTCATAGCAAAACCCTAATCTAGCAATAGTGATTGCTAAACTTTTCCATTTTCATTTAGATAATTTAATTTAATCCTGTTGGAGAACTATTATTTCATATTTTATTCTCTAAACTCGATGGACATTATCTATCTGCATGTAGGTATTACGTTGAACTTGAACTATACAAATACAAACAAATATATATACTATACTTAGGTACTTTAGTAAATATGACTCGTATTATTGTTCGTTTTTCCCCATTTATCTTAGGTAGGTATAAAACTTTTTATTTAACTATCGAACTACCTGCTATTATTCCTTCTCATAGTCGAATTGACGTCAAACATTTTTTTTGATTAAACCGAGACTCCAGTCTCCAGGCAATTTATACTTATATAAGTACATCCTTACATACTTCTGCTTAATACTTATTCAAATCATGTCCTATACATACTTACAGTATCTATATTATTACAATAGTAGTACATAGTGCATACCTACTTATATGAACAATTAGGTCCTAAATAATTCCTATGTTAGTGAATTTTGCGACTCTAAAAAAATTTCTCTTTCTAGCAGATGATTGTGAATTGTTAGTTTAGTGAATAACTACCAAGTAGTATAGTTAGTAGGCATACATATGAATAAATCACACAGAGAATTAAAAGGAAAAATCGGTTTGTCGTTGAATTATAGTAGGTAGTAGTAAGTACCTACAATTTGCAATCTAGTCATTTGCCAACATCGAAATGTTGCGATCTGTCCTCTTTTTTTCCTCCTATTATTATTGCGTCTTTTATCATGTTGTTGTTGCGGAACATGGGTTGTTTTTCAATATTATTTTATACCCACAAGTACTACAACCATACTGGCAGGCAGGTAAAGTACCTATATATAAAAAAGTGCTTGAAAATTTCTCTCTCTCTCTCTATCTAGGTATCTTTTATAAACTTATTTTTTGTTCGCAACAAACGACGACAAATTCTCATTTCAAAATATCAACTTGTTTATCTCACTGCCTTAAACTTACACTACATGGTATTACCCAGTATAGAATCCACCTACTATGTACTACATATACTGGTATAAAAGAATTGTAAAGTAAAGAAGAGAAACTTTGGGTTATTGTTGATGATGATGATGATGATGATTTTTCTTGTGGTGTTCGTGGTGGCGATCTCGTTTCTCTTCTTTCTACTGCTACCCTACTACTATAGTGTACTAATATTATTACGCATTATACCAGAGATTTTATGAGCCGAGCCTTAAATGAATAAATAATTTATAAAGAGCTGATTTTGCGGGGATTGTAACCAAAATTCTACCCACATAAATGCAATTATTCTTGTTAGTATCTATGTAGTACCCTACCTGCAGACTTTTCGAAATTTCAAATGAAAACCATTGCTGATTATACTGACTGATTCGGCTGTGCATTCCTTTCAAAAAACAAACTTTAGTTAGAAGAATTAGAAAAAATCCAAATTAAAGTTCTCAGGGTAGGTAGTGAGAAGTCCTGGTAAGTTTTAATTCGTCGTGATTCTAATCACCTTGAACATCTAGAAAGTATTCTTCATCTACCATCGCATCTATATCTATATCTTATCTAAGCCACTCTCGTTCTCGTTTCGACCATTTTTCCCCTTTTTTATTTACGAATTTAAACTTGGACTAATTATATTCTTTAGGCTATGTGCACATACTTATAAGCCATAAATGCTTTATCTACGAGCTTTCAAGTGATTATTCACTACTATGAACAGTAGTAGTGTGGTGATGCATTTATCATGATGGTTTTTTCCTCTAGAATATAAGGTAGTAGTGTAATCCTACAAGAAAGTGGTCCTCCTTCAACAAATGAACGTTACAAACAAACAGTCACAATAAATTCCTATTATGCTTTTTTACTTTTTGCTCTGCATGATTGCAACAACCACTTTGAATTTAAATCAAGCAATAATACCATTAACATTCCCATTACTGTTCTATTCGAATGAAAAATCCACTTTTTAGCCTTCAAACATCATATTCAAATACTAACCTATCTATTATAAAAGAATATTATGAATTCTTTAACTATGCAATGTATTATACTGATACTTAACGCATACATACCTATACCTATCTGTAGTTCCTAGTATTATGAAGTATTATATTATGTACTTACTTCATATTTCATATAGAAATATGTAGGTATATATATATGTATATTAAATAATGTCAAAAAATCAGTGGCAATGGGATATACAGATTACTCTGTGTGCTAATAACGGGTGGATAAAAAAAAAATATTCATGCGAATTACGCATTGAAAATTGCAGCAGGTAAGCTATGTATGTAGACAGATATTAAATTAGTTTGCCGACTTTTGATTTTTTTCCTTTGAAGGGAACCTTAATTATATAAAGTAATAGTAAATTAACTTTGTAAAGAGCCTTGAATGTCCTACTCTATACTCTATAGAGGTATATGCATGCATGTATCGAATAGAGTACGTATATCGTGGTTTAAAGTATCTTTTTCTAAACTTATTTTTGTGTCCTTTTTGAACCAGTCATAGTCATACATGTACACGTAGGTATGTCAGCAGAAATACAAATGAGTCAGTCAGTCTTTTATAATCTTATGCAGTAAGTTTTTAAATATTAAAGTCAATCTTCATTCATAAGAATTAGAATTATTCAAATGTGAAAGATGATCGAATTTTTTGTCTTTGTAAAAGGGTAAAACTTCAGTCTATCTGTAGATAGTGAGTATAGAGAGTCAGAAGAGTCAGCAAAATGAATCATAAAATATTATTTTTTATGAAGCAATTTGTGCCATAAAATTTTCAATATCTATCAATTATTCTACAAATGTAATCACTCATAATCTTAGAATAGTTACACTACCAGTATGTAGTAAGGCAGTACAATTAGCAAAATATGATTTAAAAATAAAAAAATTAATACCTTTAAGTGGTGGTGGTGTTTGAATGTTATACTTGCAATCTTCTTGATCCGGTGTCAACTCTCTGCCTGGATGTCGTCCTTCTCCATCTGTAAAAATTTGAAAAAAAATTCATGAAAAATCTCATCTTATCAAATCAACAAGAGTAAAAAAAAAAGAAACTCCTTTTATCTGTACTAAAAAGCAAAGTAGGTAATCTCGCTTTAGCATAATGTATAAAAGCTAACCATATTCATCAAAAAAAAAGCTTTATGAAATAGTTAAGGCATACTTTCCATCCCATCATAATCTTCCTTTTAGATTTTGGACATCAAAAACTTCAAATGAGTTCCCACTTTCACCTCTTATCCTAAAATTCTCTTCACTTAACATTTGGTCTGAACTCTCATCTCATCATCAATCTGACTTGAATAGCTCTTTACCATTTAGCATTTAGTCAGACCCAAAAGCAAATAGTATACAAGATTATCTAAACTTATAGCTATTTTGACTAATAGCATTTTTGGCTCCCCCCATAAATAATATTATCTAAACTTCAAGTCAAGTCAAGTCAAAGCTTATTGCAAATGCAAATAGCATTATTCATTACGATAATTTAAGTATGTTTAACAAGTTAAATGAGAATATGTATGTATAATAGTGATATGCACGAGTTTAGCATAAGTTCATAAGGGAATTCGAATGGGAAAATAATGGGGGATACTAATCGGGGCAGTAATAGTAACTATTAGTTATTTAGCCTAATGGGCTGAATTCATACAAAAAGAGCTGAACTGAACGTCCTCGAAAAAATTGTTAAACTTCCTGTCTGTTGCTCGGAAAAAACCCTGCTCTGATTTTCCTCGCTTATTTCCTCCCTTGTTTTGTTCTTCAATATAAACTATCTACATCTAAATACATACTTATCTTTTCTAGTAAATACCCTACTACATGTATCTACACTTACACTTGTTGAATTATTATTTTATCCTGCCTTACTGGTACTACCACCACTACTGATATTAACTATGCTCCGGTTTTTCTAAACCCAATACAGACAATAGATGCATAAATACCTATCATACATATTCTGTACATATATGCAATGCACTACTCTAAACTATGATAAATTAATATGAAAAAAAAATTTAGATTGTCGGAGAGTTAATTTTATATTCTCTCTCAACAGGAAATAAAAATAGAAGCAAGTGCATGAGAGCGAGGGTTCATAAAAGTAGATTTAAACATTTCCAAATTTCAGTCCCTACAGAATTTAACTGAATCGGATTCTCTATGATCAAGCTTAATCAATAGTTCAAGTTGGTCAAATGTCAATACTTATTCTTGCTGGGTAGTTCATTCATAAAAAATTCGTCGAATGAAGGTAAGGCATGCATAAACAACGTGATAAATTCGAGGCAGAGGTGAGACTTTTCATTTAATTTGGCTAACCATTGGGATTGGGAGTGTGTGTGGAACATACATTCTAATAGGTAAAGTATGTACATATATGTATAGTATAATATGTAGGTAAATGCATGTGAGTTTAGTAAGTATGTTGAAGGAGGAAAAGTTGAAGGAGGAATTATGTTGAAGGAGGAATTTAAAAAGTTGGTTTGGAAATTGCTCAGAATCTGTGTCAGGTGTGTAGGATTTGAAATGGGCATTAGTAGGCAGAGTAGGCAGGCAGGTAAAATACATAGGTAGTTAGTATAGTAGGTATATGGTAGTCGGTAGTAGAGAGTTCATTTAATGTCTTTTTTCTTATTTATTTTTTAATACGGCTTGAGAACAATACAATGCAAACTTAACTTGGGTAAGAAAACAACGATCAGGCAGCCTCAGCCAAACCAGGGGTGACGAGGGAGAGAGCCGTTCTTGGCTCTTGGTTTGGTCGACTTGACTCTCGACTCTCGACTGCGTCAATCTGCCCGACCCGTGAAAAAAAACTTGAGAAATTTCTCAATCCTCGAACTCGAATTCTTAATTCTAGTGCCTAGGGAGAGTCAACCAAGCTAAAAAAAAATGTTTTATCCTACTATAAAGACCACATAGCTATAGTAGGGTACTTATCCTTAGTACATTACAGTAGGTAAAGGTATAAAAGAAATTGTATAAATTGTTGCACAAGAATACCAAAGTATTTCAAATCCAAACCAGGTAAGTTTAGTTTAGAAACGAGGGGGAAAATCGTGGACTTGGCTTGTAAGGGTGGGTAACTTGTTCAGTGCCGAAGGCCATTTCAGATATGGCGCAAGTCCCGAGAAAATGACATTATGATGATGAGAATGAGAACTCACATTTTAAATTAAACTTCACGACATCCTTCTTTAAATTCTAAACCTTATCTTGGGTTTATTTCATGCAGGTAAATTCACTTTATACCTTAGTATATCTATATATAGGTAAGATACTTCATACTAGTATCTACTACTACTTATACATAAATATGTGTATGCGAATATCATTGTCAAAGTCAAATTGAGTTAAATCAAAGTATAAATACTACAACTATAAGTTGTACATACATGTATGTATATGAAGGTACTTGTAAAAAAAGGCCACCAACTGAAACTACCATGAGAAATAAAATAATCATAGGAAGCTAAGCATCACAATCTCGAAAATGATCTCTGATTTTTTAACCCTACCATCCCTTGCCTTGCACTGTGTGCATTGTAAATTGTAGTAATAGATACTATGATATCAGTAAAAGTATCCTAATGGAAACTTTTGGACACCCGATCCGTCCATTTTTTCAATTACTGATATGATATACAAACCTATACAGACTAATCGTAAGTATTAAATAGTGTAGGGTAGTAATTATGGTAAATTGCAAAATTTTATATATTTTGTAGGAAAATAAGAAAAGCGGAAAGGGAAGGGAGGTAAAAAAAAGATTTGCGCACCTATAAAGTAATATACTTAGGTATATACTTTGTACCTACTTATATATATTTAGGTACTACTCTGATGATTTCATTCGAGGATAATACAAAGTAGTACTTGGTTTCAAGCTCTTGGAAATGGCCAGGTATCTCAAGGTAGATACAGCATAATACTAGGTAGTAGTTGGTAAATAAGTTTACTAATATTTGCCTTGCGACGCAGGAGGGACAGGATTTTCATCCAAATGACCCTGAATCTATGTAAATGTGAGTAAAAAGCGGGTAGGCCAAAAAAGAATGGTATTGTATTGGTTTCATGTTCTTGACGAGGGAGTCGTATCGTCATAAACGAAAAAAAATACCTAATAAGAATAAGTTTCAGGTAAATAAAACTTTAAAAAAAATAGAACTGCGAATTGCAATTGGCTCAACACCCACCTCCAATATACCTAAATTTAAGAAAGTACTAGTAGTATCTGCAGTACAGTAGTTCAGATATCTGGGTTTGAAAAATGAACTTTGGAATTGGATGATGTAAGTTGAACAAGGGAGGGATTTTATTCCTATTTCTCAAGACCCGGGAGGCAAACTGATGGAGTTGCTCAATGCGAATCGCCAATCCTCAGGCTCCCAAAAAAAGTTTCAAAAAAGCAAAAAGGTGAGCCCCAATTCATAAAAATAATGATGGAAAAATACCCCACCGACACAACCAAATAAATAAATAACTTTCAGCTCTAACTCTAGTAACACTTATCTACTCGTTACTCGATCACAGAGCACAGTACCCACATCATACATAACAGAACAGAACAGAGGAAAATGAGAAAGCCCAAACAAAATGTTCTCAAATCTAAATTCAACCTTCTCTCATACATCATTCGTATTATTGCATAGTCAAAAACTCAAAACCATTATCAAAAAAGGAGAGAGTATTTGCAAGATGTTTCACACATCCACACACCCTGTCCAATTTACTATAATCATAATCCCTCATCAAACTTGAATATCTCATACTTCAAAGGGCAATTAAAAGAAATTTTGAGAATTTTTACCTAAAAAACTACATATATTTGATTATCAGTATAAGCCGATAAATTGAATACATCATAGGCACATCATATGTGGTTTGATCGTTTTAATCATATCGTACATCTCGTAAATACACTAGCTAAAGTTGAGAAGATAAATGGGATACACAAACAAATTTTTCAAAAACTATTTTTTATTTTCAAAAATGCATTTCAAAGGTATGAATTTATGCAATGTTAGTTAGTGGTTAAAAAAAATTTATTTGACAAAATGACATTGTCAAACTACTACTACCTACTGTTATAGCTATAATAGTCAAGAGCATAAAAAGGAAAAGCAAATTCAAAATCCTTACAACTTAAAAAGTCCTCTGGTACCAACTTGACTATCAAGTAAAATAATACTGACTGATTCAGTACTTGGTATTTCGAGGAGGAAGGAGATAAATAAGTATAAGATGCTGGTATATGAAGAAAAAAATAAGAATAGACTGCCTTCGGCAAAAAGTTGCAACTCGTCAAAAATAAAATGAGCCAAAGAGAGAGAGAGAGAATCAAGGCATATTATTCATAAGTATTTATGACTTATACAAGAACTATCTACTAGTAGGTAGGTACGATGTATATATAGACATATATGTATGTAAGTTAGTATAGTAAAATTTAGAAAAAAGACCTTGCCTTCCCATATAAACCTCGCACAAATCACCTTCACATTTCCCAATTCACTAAGCTCCCTTAAGAGAACTCCTATTCGCGTATTTCGACTTCACATCTCGTGATATTTATCAAAATTCCGAATGCCCGCTTAACACACAAGCAGTACAATATCTACACTGTATAATAAAATAAGGATAAGTCTTTATAGTATGTATTATGTATGTAAGTAGGTACTACGAAACAAATATAATAAGAATAAGAATCTCTTTGCAAGGCCTTGAGCGAAATAATAAAATAATGGTCAAGAGATTCGACTATGCTTTAAATACATACATACTAATACTAAAGTAGTAGTACCTACTTGTATAAAAAAAAATCTCCTTGAGTTGTTCTCTCTATAGTTATTTAGGTGGAATTCGGACTCTCTCCCATTCCCATTCTCATTTTTTATCTCATGACGACGAGGTAAGGTAAAATAAAATAAAATAAAACCTTACACTTTAGGCCTTACCTACATTTGATATTTGTGGTGTGTGCATGACTCGAGATTGATAATGCACACGTACTACAGATACACATTATTACTAACATATTACATACGTACAGGGTTATACTACCATACTTACACTACATACTATAATAAGAGTAAGTAGTAGGTACATAATATTACATTATATCGTAATACAAGTTTATTCTAAACTCTAAACTCTTTTCCTTCGTCAAAATCTAATCTCTACGATACGAGTAGTAGTCCAAGTGCCAAAGAATCAACACTTACTATCAATCAATTTATACAACTGTTTGTACATAGATTTTACTTCTTAAATACTACTAAGCTACTAAGGCATATGTCGTATGTGAGTCTTGAGGCAAGTTTTCTGCATTGAAATAAAGGAAAAAGAGGACAAATGGAGCCCCAGCAATTAAATATCTCTCCTCGAGTGCTTCTGACTCTGACTGGGTTACTCTATGTACTCGTATAGGTATAGGTAATGTATAATGGTTATATGATGATGAGATTAGATGACTTGCTTCTACGACTAATAGGAGATATTTTATTTTATTTGCAAGTTTGGGTTTGAGATCTGAAGAGAGAAACTCTCGAAAAATGAGTCCAGTGAGATGCTTTGGGCTGGTTTTTGCAATTTTCTCGAGTCTATCAGGTCTGCCTGACTCGGCGCTCCTCGACAACCTCATCTAACCACCTTTTTATCTTTCAACTTTACTTGAACTAACTTGTACTTGTACCTTCTATGTCTATTAACTTGTACATATATATACGTAAGGTACATTAAAAACTTTTTATAAGAATCATATAACTGTGACAGATCCGTTTGATGGGACTCAAAAGTCCACGAAAGGTCAATTGAGAAGAAAAAACCTTTTCGTAATCTACTTTACGAATACCTATAGTGTATAATACTCCAGCCCTCTTATAATTACAATAATAATAATATTAGCAATTGATTAAAAAATTCTCAACTTTTATGATTGGCTTGGCTTAATAGATATTCAATTCAATCCACTGAGATTTATAAAAATGCTAATAAATACAATAAAGAACGAGCTGTTGAAAAAATCCAACTCTTAATCTACTTGTCCACCCAAGGTAAATTGATATTAAATAGATACGAAACTCGTTAACTGGTAATGGTAATCATTAGAATTAGAAATAGCAATAGGACAAAGACAAGTTTGGAGGTAAAATCGGTATTTTAGTATTTGTGCCAAAATCCTACAATGTACAACTACTATTGGTTTGATACTTTTCATAAACCAATTTAACCTACTAAAAATACAATGTACTATCATATCAATTGAGCTTGAAAAGAATCTCAAACTATATTTGAAAAATAAATAGGTATAAAGCAAAAAAAACCTTAATACTTCAGCAGAATAGACACTCATAATCATAATATACATAATGATAATGATGAAACTCTTAAGTTACGCAATGCCATAATTTTTTTTACAAAAAGTGGCATATTTCTGTAAATTATTTTTCGCATGATGAAATTTAGATAAAAAATTTAGTAGGATTTTTCCCAATCTGCGGTTCGGAAAAACCATTTCGGACTTGCCTACGAAATAAAATCATGACTTCCGCGTTCCTTGTACCAATCTTTTGTATGATG
Source organism: Nanhermannia cf. coronata Gr-Ori-00579 (assembly GCA_034699045.1). Lineage (NCBI taxonomy): Eukaryota > Metazoa > Arthropoda > Arachnida > Sarcoptiformes > Nanhermanniidae > Nanhermannia > Nanhermannia cf. coronata Gr-Ori-00579. The sequence goes on from JAQIXA010000579.1 coordinate 15,281, forward strand.
ATGATGTGTCTAAATCTAAAAACATTTGTATATTACACGAGCCATTTTTATACATTGTAGTAGTTAGCCTAGAATGTACCTACGAATATATCTATTCTATGTGGTGAATTTTAAGGTGGAGCCAAAATGTCCATCATTCGAAAGAAATGTGTCCATGATCAATATAATTCCCTGTCCCGAGTTTATCATTGTTATTTTATTATGTATTAGGTATATATGTATCTAGTAATTGTATCAACCAGAAAGATTATTTGTTTATTGTATTTGTCTAGTTTTTTGCCCACCAAATAGCTCTAATGACAACTCCCAATTCCATCTAAAAATATAGCCAACTATAACAATTTAAAATCATCAACACTTCGAACACCACTAAAAATATAAAATAAACCTCAAATCTCTAACTCTAACTTATCGGTTAAGGATGGCTAAATCTCAACTTTTCAATTCCGATCACATTACAAGATTACTGATATTTATTTCTGCCAAACTAAATTTCCCTCCTTTCATAATTTATTAAACGATTCCACGAGAGATAGTCACGAGAATTATCTGCTTAAAAATTTTCAGGTCAAGTCAGTCGATGTAGAAATATGACGTCACGAAATGAGCAACTAATAAAGTAAAAAACCTTTAACAAATTTACTATTAGTAGACTGTAGACACAATTTTATGCCTTTATTAGATATAAATTCTTGCAATTGCAATCAAAAATAAACTGAAGAGGTATGCTAATGATAAACTTTAAAGTCTTTACCCAGATAAATGATATAGATACTACTTACGATTAGTACATCGTACAATAAAACCTTGTACTCTACACCATTCTTTTGCACATTTTTTTATCATAAAATGTACAAGAAAGTCCTTAAAAAGTATTTAGTTCAGGCCGTTCAGGCCGTTCAGGGGTGAATACCTACATACCACATTCTTTGGACTTACTAAACTGGTATACTTAAGTAAGTAGGTACCTATAGGCATAAGACACTATTATGAACATGAAGTGTAAAATAATATGTAAATTAATCGGGTAGCATAAAAAGTTTTCTCTTTTTTTAACGAATGGGCGGAATACTTATTTCAATCTTTCTTAATCGCCCATAAAAAGGATAATACTTGAACATGTATTTGTACCTAATATCCAGGAGCATTGGGCCCTTATATAGCAAGGATCTCGGTTTTTAAAGGGAGTGAGATGAATATGCAAAATAAAAATAGTGAGTTGGTAATAAATAAGCCTAGTGTAAAAATTGAGAATCGGACTCGAGTTGAGTTCAAAATCAAAGGTTGTCTCAAATTACGGAGTACTGGAGTTCATGAGGCCGAAATGTAAGTATATCTATATTTAAAAAAGACTACCTAGTTAAAACGATACAATTACAATGTATTAGATTTTGTACCTACAGAAGTAAGTAAAGTACTAGAATGGTATTATTAGTGTACATAAATGCGGATAAAAAAAAGTAAATATGTGGGCGAGTCAACAAATCAAGTCCGAAGGTTACTTAAAGTACATATTTCTTTTTTAGACCTGATGATTCGGATTAAAAACCCAAACAAGTCCAAGTCTCTATTAATATTATATAGTGGTATAGTTATGGATGGTATAGTGGTATGGTTGTAAAATACATATTTAAATAAACTTATAAAACTTGTATGCTTGAAGGCATTAATTATTCTTAAAAATATATTTAAAAAAAACCGACGTCGATGACAACTTTCCGACCGAAAATATCTTTCCAAGTATGACTCATTTGAAGATAAAAAAAGGACGAAACCTATGGTATAAAAAAAGGACGAATGTCGAAACCTATGGTCTGTTTATTTTGACATTAGAAAAGTACCTTTAAGCAATAGTATGTATTAATAATGTATAAGGGATAGAAGGTCAACAGAAGCTGAGACCCGATAAAACCAAGTTCTGGAAAATAGAAGAGACCACTTGTTACCAGGAATAAGAGCAAACAAAACTGTTTTCCCAACCCAGGTCTCTTATCAGAAAATTCTCTTAATCGCTTTTCCTAACCAAAACCCAATAGCTTTAATAGATATGTATAAATGAACATCCTTCAACACAAATATCTACAGTCTATATTGTGGGTATGGTATATGTACATACAGTATATTCCATATTTTTGTAGTAAAAGCACTTGATACAAGTCAACAGAACATTACTCATACAGAACTGGAGATATGATTGAGCCACATTTCGATCTTTTAACTTTTATAAAAACCTAGTAAGTTAGTAAGGGTAATGAATTAGTAGGATATGTTGGTAGTTGGTACTCATATCATATCAAAAGCAAAGCTGGGCATAATATCTACATCATATTTTCTAAGATTTCAAATTAATACCATATTATATTTGAGATTTTAATTATGAGCAAATTGAGAAGTATTTAATACAGTACCCTATATAAGATATGCTTGCTGCAAAGTGCAAATGCTCTTTCATTTCTTTTTTTATTTTAAATGTATATCTACTATTTGCAATTGAACAAAAATGACAAAAAAATTATAAGAACGAATGAAAAAAGTCAAGTTAGGTAGTTAGGATGAAAAGATAGTGCTCTACTTATGAAGAACGTATCTGTAGTTTGCCCAACTTTGCTTGAAAGGTCATTCCAATTCCAAACCCATCGGAATCAAAAGTCCTTTCAAATTATTTCGAAAGGCAAAAGTGTATCAGTATCAGCCGAGTAAGTCAGTCGACAACATGATACATGCATTTGCATTACCTATATGAAAAATAACTAATACATGCCTACAATTTTTTTATCTCTCTTTCATCCGAATCCCAGAGCCAAGTCAATCCGGATTATTTTTTATTCCACATATTACTCAATAGAATAAACTCATATCAGTGCAGTATTAGTATATGTCCTAAAAAATGTTTTATTCGAATAATTTAAAAAAACATATGCATGTACATATGTATGTACCTACCTACCAAGAACTGTGACTATATCAGATTAAACTACCGCGGACAGTACTTTAGCCTGGCAGAAATTTACTTTTCCCTATTAAACTTAAAATTTAATACACTTAAAACCCATACTATGAATACATAATATGCACTATTACACCATATCTGGCAAAAAAATGTAGTTAATAATACGAGGGTCTGTCAATTATAAAAAAGTCTGGTTTTGCTCCCACTCCATATAATCTGTGTGAATATTGCGCATTATTATGTTTTCTTTTTTTTACTACTACAGAAGTTTTCAAGAGTATGAAAAATAAATGCTGGACAGAATAAAATTAAATATTGGTATGGTATGTATGTACTATGTACCCTACTAACACTTGCTGAATATACCATTTCTACCAATAATGATTTTTCTCTTATCTAAACGGACCGACTCATGAATACAAATGCTAAATAACGAAAATACTAAATATATTCCGTACATAACCGAGATTATTTTAAATACCTACCTACTTGTCTACGTACATACATCTCTGCTGATCTGGTTATGGATATGCATTCAAGAATACCTACATGCATAGTCCATAGTATAATATCTAGTAGTAGTCAGTAGTATTACATATTCGAAGTATGAACCTAATCTACTTGTAGTCAGCAGAGTTCAATTTCTCATTTGCTTTCCCCTAGAGTAAATTGCTCAGGTGGTTCTGGAAGAATTGTATTTTTACATATGTGTACGGGGGAGGGAAATAATAGGCAGGAGAGCAACAGGCAGTCCAGATATATCTATACCTATTATACGTACACGAGTATATGTGCTAGGTAGGTAAGTACATACTCTTTTCCATAAGACTTTAAATCTGAAAAGTTGAAAAAAAATTCCAAAGTGGGCATTTCGGAGGGAGGATCAAGTTTTGGAGATGTTGCGCACTCATCCGAATCTGACAAGTTTTTTCAAGTATATTTTATTTTTTCGAGCTAAAACTGGTGGTTCTACTGGAACCGACCGACCGACTTTCAACTAAACCTAAACTATCTGAATTTATGAATATTTAATAGTTAATAAAAATAAAATATCCTTCTAAATATACAGAAAATTGTTTGCCACTAAATATTCAGGGTAAAGAGTTATCATATATTTACTTATGCATATGATTATGAATTGTTGTGATACTATTTGTAGGAGTAGGAGGAAAACAGAGGAAATGGTATATTTTAATATTTATCACTACACTACATACCTATATTGCAAGTATTCAAGAGAGCTTGCACAATACCTTTTCGACTATTCAAATTCATACTACATATTTATTATGTACTACTAGCTATGTACTAGTACTAACTAGGTACCTTACTTACATATTTGTCGAGTTAAAAGTTGAAAGATATTCGCTTATTATGGCAATACATATAAATACACATAAACACAAAGTATGCAAAAGTTTAAAAGCAAAAAAGCAAAAAAATCAAAGTGTTACACATAAGAGGAGTCCTAGATATTTTTCATAGAACTATTATAAGAGGAGAGTTTTAAAAAAATGTTTTTCTAACCTAGCAAATGTGCTAATGCCTTTCCAGGGAATTTCAGCATTGTGATGGGTGGTTCGGGCAATAACCCGGAGCTGTCATCGCTGTATTCTTGACTCAAATCTCGGCCAGCCTCTTGAGCTTCTCGAAATGCCTCCATTTTTAGTTTCTGGTGGCGCTTTGAAGCCAAATGCTCTTTGATCCGATCTGACCTGGCCCCAATCGACTGACAACAAAATCGACAGACAAGGATCCGAACCAATTGTCCATCTCGTATTATTGAACGACTGGTGAAATCCACACGATTTTCAGCCGCATATTCATCAACGCCCTTTCGTTTCCGGCCATTTCCCTTAGCAGGCCGACCTCCGTGCGATAAAAACATACTCTGCTCCATGATGATCCAGCAGACCTGTTGAATATATAAAGTATAAATATGAGAAAAGTAAAAATTCATAATTTAATCAGAATTCAGAATGTTATCCATACAGGTCAATATTATATTTATTAGTTGGTATTAGCCTTATTTTTCTCAACTCTCTTGTCAATTAGAAATATCTACATACCTACTTTTAAAATACGTTAAATCTATTCTAAACTGTTTCTAATGAGGACAAATCTTTGTAGTCTGAAAATCCTTCTTATATAATCTATTAAAACATTATTTACTACAACTACGAGTACTACCTATTACCTATATACTAGGTACCTTTTAAGTATAAACATTCTGATATTAGTGTACGAGCTATAAAAATTATGACTATTAAAATTGGTAACATGTATGTATTAATTTTTGCAATCTAATTTAGTAATAATATGTCAATAAATAATTAAATTCTATACTATCCTATATTATAATGTCCAGTTGTCTCATTTGACAGTTTTGAAATTCAACCCTTTGAGTGACTTTTTTCATTTCAAAATATTGAAAGGTATGTGTCATACATCTTCTTTATAAAAATAAAGACAATTTTTATATTGTTATACTTTTTTTCAAGATCAAATCAGTACAAATCAGTACATTAATATGAAACTTATAAAAAGATTTTAAAAATTTTGATGGCTACATATTAAAGAAATTAAAGAAATGTATCTATCTAAACTATTTTCGGCAATCTTTGTCAATTCGAGGTCAAGTGATGCCAATTATAAAAAAAATTTGTTTGTTTAGGTTTTAATTATTTAAAGTGATATTTTTTATGACCATATGTATGAAAGTTTCCAGGACTTGATCCTGACGATGAGTATAATCCTAGTAAGCATTACTCGTATTTGACAGAAAGTTACAAACAAATATAAAGTTTATACTTTATATTCACGATCAGTATATATGTACTACTACTAAATACTATTAATGCATATTGATAGTACATACAATTAGATCGAGTTGAGTAACTTGAATACCTACTTGTAATTTGAGAATGATAATAGTATAAATATTATTACAAGTAGTAATTATTGGTTTAATATTCGATATGTTTATGAACTATTATTAGTGTAAGTGTAAGTAAATGAATCTCAATTGTATAAATAATACTATATAAGTATAGGCAGTTCTATAAACCTTAACTGTCAAAACTGCTTTTCTTCAATGATTGAAAAAAGATATTTAAAGATATACAAATTATTCGAGAAAATACCCGAATCACCGAAAAATTTTAAAAACCGAATTAGGTCAAAAACCCCGAAATATGAAAAATGCTTTAGAAATTTTCTTATCAATAAAATTCACCTAATAATGATGTCCAATATTGGTTATTTGCAATCCAAATTATGGATTTTTACACAAAAAAAATATTTTCAACTCACTGTAAAACTGATAAAAACAAAGTTTCAGCAGAGGATTTTAATTTCACTTATAAAATCTTGATAATATTTGTAGTAGGGTACTACTACAATGGAATGTCACAATACAAAAAATTCCAAATATGAACAAATGAATAAATCTATATTAACAAAACAATAGAAGAAATCAAAATATCGAATAAAACACAAGAAAAATAATCTGAATGAACAAAATTAAAAGAAAAAAGGGGAAATGTGGGACACTTTTTGTACACACACTACTTGTACATATGATCGACTTTTGTGATGATGATAAGGGTTGAACTACCCGTTGGTTTTTAGGGACTATTTTGTAGAAACTTTGAAAGGAATGTGGAACGCTCCAAGTCTTGTCGTGAACTGAAGGGATTTTGGGCAGAGTTCTGGTGGTGGTGGGGGTTTTGTTTGGGGATAGAACCGATTCGGAACACTAATACTTCTATAGCAAATCTTCGAGTTCTCTTTCTTTCGACAACCACTAGTTGAATCCAACTATGTACTATTTTATTTACCAAGTACTTGCATTGTACATATATGGTGTACATATACCTACAAACATAGGTACACTGCACTGGCTCTTTTCTACTCGAATTCGAATTCGAGGGATATGAGATTTAGATGAGAAATTTCATATACTGTATAAACCTACCTACATACATACAAACATAAATTCGACTCTTTTCTGATTCTGATATAAAATACTCGAATACTCGAATAGGTACAGAATACAGTACAGAATACACACGAAAAGATAATATCCACTGAAAGGGGGAAACTCCCATAGAGATATACGAGTACATATGAGCAAAATAGTATGTCGGTATTTTGCATCAACCAGAAACCTCAACTCAATCTCTATACCAAGTACTTACGATTAGAGTTAGTATGTAGGTATCTGTATTACAGATATACACCTTAACTTAAAAATCTATATAAAATTTGAAAATGTATTACAAATGATACATATTGAAAATTCTCATAAGTAGTACATACATACATAGATACAATAGATACATATATCCAGCTTTTTTAATGCTCACTCTACAAAAATCATTTTATCATGGATATTGTGTAGTATCGGGATATTTGCCGGAAGCTGAGCACATATAGGATGCTTGATGATTATGATGGTGATTCAGTTTAGAAATTTTTTTAGATCCAGGTAGGAGGAAACAAACCTCCCTACGGGCATCAGCTATGCATATAAGCCATATAACTTGTACTCGTAATACATAGATAGATATTGTAACTACATAGAATCAACCTGCCTGCATTTGAATCCTGCCTGCTCAGTTTTTCTGAGGTTTTGGTTTTTCTAACTTTTTCATTCCCAGCATAGAATTGAGAATTTCCCGTGCACATCCCACCCTCCCTCCCTATTTATTCTACCTGTCCAATTTACCTGGGAATTCTCTATGCTCTGTATTCTATATACTATATTACCAACATGCATAGGGTACATAATAATATATAGCTATAAGGTAGATTGTACTCGAGTGAATGGAACTATTTAAACCGTGGTTTGAGCATGGTAGATGAATATAGAAATAGATGGAAGGAAAGGGCAGTGCCCTGCTTTTGCTCTGAAGAGATACCTGGCTCTGATAGCATTTCATTCTTCCCAGGAGCTAATTAGGGCCAAATCTCACCTGTCCCCGAGCTGCCAGTCCCCGGCAAAGCCAAGCTCTCAAAAACTTCATGGTCCTGACTTTGACTTTATCTTTCGCTCTCGGGGACTCGATTTGGCTCGCATCGCTTATTCTCATATCCCATTTTATTTTACATACATACAGTATATAAACTTAAGTAGGTATATGAATTTATTGTATGATACTTTTTACCAAATACAAACTTGATATAAATAATGCAACAGGCATTTAATGAGACATGAGGATGGCTGGGCTGGGTATAATACCGAATACTTTATTCTAAATAGAATATTCGCCACCGCCTCCGCTTTTTCAAACATTTGCATTCTCATCAACAGGTAACAACAGGTAGGCAGGTTGGTATGCTCATTTTATTCATTCCCTGCCTGTTTTGGTGTATGAATAGGAAAATATGGCTTTGCATACTGCTGGCAGTAGAATAAAATTTGAATATAAGTACTACCCGAATAAGTAGAGTGTATAGAGGAAAAAATTAATACAAGTACTATATAGCTATGGCTATGAGCTATTAATATTCAATCGAGTTTCACAAAGATGAGAGATTCAAGTCCGAATATTCGACATCTGGCCATGATGATGATTTTTTGTCATTGTCAATCTCGCTTCGTGGAAATTCTGCAATAAACTCCTACACATATAAATCCGTATATACAAATTGTATAGAAATCTTTTTTCGAAATAGATAGTCGAGATACATGTAAAATTGTAAACGTATATATACAGTAGAGGGTTTTGTCGGCAGCAACGGCGGTGATTTGGTGGCTTGGAGCTTTTTTCGACCCCAACTGAGCAACAGGTAAAAATCCTATTCCTTTTTTCAAAATAAATTCCTTTCTCATCATCATCATCTCTCAACCAAGCAGACTATAAGTATAAATATACATACTTAAATAAGTATCTGTAAGGGGTTTACCAACTATCGTCCGATCTACTTGAGCAAAAGAGTTTTCTTAATTCTTCACAGAATAACTCATAAGAAGCATAATATTAAACTTGCTAGTAGCAACAGAGTCGAGATAGAATCAATTTTATGGAGATGGAAAATAAAAAACCAAGTCAGCACTTGAACATTGTATTTGCAAAACCGAAGGCTGGTCAGTCATTCATTCATGGTGAAAGTAGCACATCGGAGAAGCTTTACATTCTTGCCATAAGACCAAGACGAGTCAGTCCCCTCCTCCTCAAATTTCAACATTTCAACTATCTATCTAGTATACATACATACATATACATACATATATACATAGATGCACTTGTACTAGTAGGGTACTTACTTATGCTTAGATACTTGGTGTATATTTATCTATGTGAAAAAGCCACATTAAATATATCAAAAAACAGACAATACATACTTAAAGATGAACTGACTGAAGGATAAAGGGGATTTTTATTCCATAGTAAATACTCACACATGAATCTCTGTTGTTATAACTTATGTACACACACTACACTACACTCACTCTTTTATAAGATCCGATTTATCATCTCTGATCTGTTCTGTTCTTCGTCAAGTCAAGTCAATTTCAATCTAAATCGAACTCAACGATCCGCCACTAACATAACTATTCAGTATATGAGAGAATGAGCTATTTTATACGCTCAACATGTAGGTATTGCAAAAAGATTATAAAAAGCAACAGGTGATTGTTTTGTTGCAAACAGTACCTATACCTACATAGCTACTCTCTGAACATTTGTTATAAAAATAAAAGCATAACTTATGTATTAGCTCTCACGTTAGAATCTTACATATCATATCCTTTCTTTGAGCATTTGTATTTTGAAGTGAAGGTACATACTTGGGCGTGTCATTTATTCATTAGCACTTTGATTCGGGTTTGAAAACATGATCAACTTTTTTTGCAAAAAAGGAGGGCAAATCCGACAGACATATTAAATTACAGTACGTTGTAAATTACAAATTTTGTCAAATGTCATCTGGTTTTTTAGTTAGCTTGCTGGTATTTCTTTTTTTCACATATTATACGAGTACCTTCTATACATTCTATTATATCCTACATATCAGTATATTATGTAGGTACTATAATTAATAGAGGATATAGGGTGAAGGTGAATCAGTAATTTTAGAGAACTTTCTCAAGTTTTTTTCTCTCAATAATCAACCCCACAACTTCATTTAACACAATTTTTATTTCCTTGAGCGAAGCAAGCAAGGCAATAAACCATAAGTATAATAAATTTTGCATGGAACAATAAATTTTTTGGTCATATTTACTACATAGATACATATATACTACTAAATGTATCCCACCTACCTATGTACTACAGATATAAAAATATTCGGCATACCCTATTAATAAGTATACAGTATAATAAGCATTATTTGCTGAAACTGTCCGAGACAATAAAAAATTTCAAATCTTAAAAAGTAAAAAAAATAAAATAAGCAAAATTAATTTTAACCTTTTTTTACTTATTTACTCTACTACCTATAATTTATAATATCTCGGTCGTCGGAGCTTCAAAATACTAGACTAATTGTAATTACACTTATTAATTGAACGAGTAAATTCTTAGAGCAAGGAAAAAGCTTGATTATTTCAAAAACTGGAAACTCGTTTACCATTACAACAGTAGAGTAAGTAAGTAGTTATTGAATACCCTAACCCTAGTGAATTAAAGTAGAATATATACATATATACATACCTACTTAATCTATAGGTATGTAAGTATCTAGCAATAAGGAAAGAAGCTTCAAGTTAATGAATATAGTAATTTACTCAACTACTACCTATCTATACTATAGATATGGTGCATATAAACTAAATATATCATTTTGATTTCTTTCCTTTATTTCTTGATTCATTGACTTAACTAGAACTAAATTTAAATACTATTTAAAAGAGGTCAATTGGCTTAAATTGCTCCGTACATACTGCATTAGAACAGCACAGTATACACTTGCTTCGGATTTAAATATTACTGAATTGAAGTATTATAGGGGGATTTAGAAGTTTATGATGTGCCTTAAAACTGAGCTCCTTTCCTTATCAATATAGTAAATACCAATATGTACTCCTACTCGTATATGGAAGGTTTTAAGAATTGTACAAAATATCTGCTGTAGTCGGAAGGTTTTACAGCCATCATATTACAAAAGGGTCTTAAAAACGAATTTACTCTAAAAGCAAGTACTCCGGGTCCCTTCTCACAAAAATCCAGAACCAGGATAATAATATCTTTCGGTATCTACACCACCACTACAAGTATCGTAACAGTAAATAGATATGTACTCTGTATTGTATCGGTATGTAGTATGTAGGTAAGTAGGTACAGTGCCCAAATACTGATAATATAAACTTAAAAGTTTCAAAATACCCTCTTATGAGTTTTTAGGCTCGGCTTTTTGGCTCCCTAGCTAACCCGGTTTCGAAATCCTACAATGTAAAAAGCTTTCACTCAAAGCAAAAAAAAGCAGGCATAAGAAGTTTTTGAAGGGAGACGAACAACAAAGGAATTAAAGGAGAGGCCCTTATTATACCTACTTCACTAGTAGGTATACCTACTGATAGAAAAGAGTGGCTTATATATAATATATTTATATATTTGAGACATTGAAAATTCCCCGAGCTGAACAAGGACCCGAAAAGATTGTAGAAAAGGCCCTGAAAGGTCCCCTCGGGCAATTGTGAAATAGGGAGGGTTTCTTTGCCTGGCTTTCGTCTTATATTTGTCGGGCCTATATTTAGATTCGGGGTACATTTTTCTATATAAATAAGTGTTTAAATATATTCGACGGATAAAATAAGAGTGGTTTTCTTATTAAACTTACTTAAATCCTTACTATATGCTAAGATAATGTAGGTACATATAAATATTACAAGGATCATACAAGATAGCTAATATAACTAACTACTAACTATTATCAGAACTATCTACGAGTAGCAATAGTAAGTATGGTGGTTGAGTTTTATTTGGCATAGTCATAGCCTTCATAGGATACTTTTTGGTTTTTAGGTCGGGTAGTAAAGTAACAGGTGAGAAGGGAACCTTTTTTTCCAAAACTACGATTCATTTGATGGTGAAATTCATTTGTACATAGGTACTAGGTACATTATACCGGGTTTTTTCTTTACTTAGGTATAAGTATCTAAGTCAGAAATTCTCATGTTTCTCAGTAATTTTCCATACCAAGTGAATTGTGGACTAGACTGCACAGTGGGTTTTTTTCTCATGGAACAGGGTTGAGAGTTTAAAATTTTCTATATGTACAGCTGCTTAAATAATTTTACTTGTAAGTACAGTGTATATGAAAAATCCTCAAGTCCGAACCGAACTAATATAATAATACCCGTCATCCGTTTTTCAATTTTCAACCCAACTCCCCTTAACTTGAGTAGATATCTTTGTACCATATTTCATTTCATTTCATACGATACAAAAATTATTTAAAAAATTTAAAATTCCTTTATTTGAAAATAAACTGTATGTACAGTTACGAGTAAAATTAAATCTCAGGATTGATATTGATATTAAGCATAATAAATAGAGCTTTTATTCGCATCTGGTATATTTCCAGCAAAAAACATATTTTAGCCGATTTCTCTCGCTCTAACTTTACTAGCATTCATATGTCTATGAGAATCATCAGTGTCAATCAGTCAGTCGAGCCAAATTGAAATTGAATTTGCAAATACATATGCCGGATAATTAGACGGATTTTGATTTTGAAATATGTAATAAATGAATATACTCTCGGGTCGGCCTCGGGTTTCTGCTTTTAATCGCTAAAACATTTCCATAAAATAAACTTGATCATACCTATCACTATTCAAAGATAGGGGGAAATGAAGGAAATGTAGGTTCGTGCAAATCTCAGACATCTAACTGGAAATGAAATAAATTAATTGATATTCATATGCATTATAGGAAGCATAAAAAGTATATCTATACTATCGATATCTATCTGTTATAGTAATAGTTTATTATAAATTATATAGTAAAGTCCATAACCGAAAAATTCTAGTAGGTAAAAAAAATAACATTTTGAACTCTTGTGAAAAATTTAGAATTTATATTAAAAGTTGTTTGTGCTATAATAAGCATTGATATTATAACTTTTACATTTAGGTAAATTTGTAATACCCATCTGAATCAAAGTTAAAACCGCTCCGTCAATCTGCCCTATCATCTGTCATGCTTAGAATATTATAGGTATAGGGACCAAATAGACTCGATCCAGAATATATATTTAATGTCTACAACATGCAGTAAGCTACGAGTATGTATGTATGTAGTATATATTTAAGTTAAATTTACAGAATTATATTAAAATATTATCTAACTTGAATACAATTTTAAATCAGCCTGAAAACATTCGATCATCAACTGTAAATCTGGTACATATCTGAATCTGAAATGCTGGCAAAGTCTGCTGACCTCGTCATTAACTTTTAAAATAAGGATCAACGATGAGTACATACATACAGTACAAACACATAAGAAATCTAAATTGTAAATCCGCTACGACTACGGACAAAATGTACATCATACATTTTATTAGTAGTCGGTCGTTTAAAAATATCTTAATATGCATACACATGAAATTTCGAAACATAGAAAGTAAATACTGGAAAAACACATAAGATTATTCCAGAACTTATAGGGTACTAATAGTTAATAGGAATAGGTACATACATACTTTCTTTATAGGAATTAGAGATTAGGGATAGACTTTTCTATGAATTTCTAAAGTACCCCAGTAAATAAATATAAAAATAAATATATTTGTCCAAAGCTTATACATATGTAATGTAGATATATATCTACTAGAAGTATAAGTATGTACCAATGTAAGGGTAATGCTTATTATACTGTTTATGAGAGTTTGTTGGAGCCTGAGCGGATTTAAGAAAAAATACGAATAAACCTCTGACCCTCAACTCCCGATATCTCAAACTCATATCAATCTCCGAGAGAACAGACCGAATTCATTTTTCTTTCAAAATATCTTGTACTGGTGAATGATAAATGTAGTACCTACTAGATATTCAAATAAATATACTGAGTACTGATATGCATGCATATAAAAAAAGGTTATCATTAAGCATCTTTTATTTCCTCAAGAGTCTCTGATATCGATGTATAAATAGCTCTTAAGCACTCTATGTACATACTTACTCATTTTTAAGTTCACTTTAGTTCAAATTCTCTTAAAATTTAAAATGTGTATTAAATACAAAGTAAGATAAGGATTACTTATTCTTATTCATAAATATATGTCAGTGTCTGTTTGCATACCCAAGTATATCTACCCTACTACATAGTTATTTACAAATTCAACTTTCCTTGGAATCTGAAAAAGTACAGAGTTTGATAGAAAATCAAAACATGATAAGTTTACTTTACGATGTTTCTTTCATGATTCTCGAATCAGATGATTTTATTTAAAATTCATAGTTCGCACAAACAGACAGAGCTAGATCTAAATCTGATATTCAAATTTTTTGTAATAAAATTTGTGAAACTCTGAATCTGAATCCTGTGGTTAAACTAGCCCAGTATTTTGATATCGCAGTATCAGTAATACCTACATTTATTTGTATAAGGGATTGCATTGCAGGAGCAGGAGCAGAAGTAAAGTTCTGTCTTATATATGTAAATTACTAACTAAAGATCTTATATAGGGTAATTGTAGTTAGATACAGATGTACGTAGTAAGTACTGAGTACAGATACGATACGAGTAAGTAGAAAAACTTAAATTTTTAGATTATTTTCATGGAGTACCCTATCTATGTAGTCGAATTCGTGTTGGTTCCACACGAGACACGATTAAGGATTTAAGGGGTTGGTCACATGATTTCGGATTTGGCAACTACCTCAGAGAACTCAGAAAAAAGAAACACAAAACTTGTGGTCGTCGTCGGATTTTGCCTCGGGCAATAAGCACTACCTATACAATATGTAGTAGTAGGTAGTCCATATTTCCATATTATAATGTAAAATAAATCTAGACTAGAGTATGTGTGTATATATGCAAAGTAGTTACAGATAGTATTATTCCGAGAATGCCACTATGTAAAAGTTGAAGTTATAAAAGTTGGAAGGAAAAGAACAACATAAAGACAAGTCAGTATTTCTATCTCTTCGCCCATTTCCCATTTTAAGCTTAAATAAGTATTCAAGTATTACCTACTGCAGTACATATTTTATTATGGCTTTAACTTAAAGGATAAGTAATATAATGGACTGAAGAGACACCCTGGTCATAAGTAGTCGCCGTCGTCACATTTCAGAGCCAACTTTCCTTTCTTACATGCGGATATTACTCTCTCTTTTTATTTTATTCTCCTACATGCTCCTAAAAAATCTACTTAAGTACACACATATGCAATTCTTTGTTCAGCAAAGATACGAATTTTCAACCCCCTCCTATATATCCAATGTACCTAGTATAATCCTACATATACCCCCTGAATAAATGTCTTACGCTCACTTGCTCAACTCAAGCGGATGGCCTTTTTAATTCTCTCATACGAGAGCTTACAAAACATGTACTTATGAATAAGGAGTACTCTGGGAAGCCAAAAAAGTTACTAAGCAAATGGCAATGCCCGCTTACAAGAAAATTTTTTATAAATTATACCTATTTAATACCTACATTTACAGTACTTAAAGGTAGGTATTAGGTATATGCATAATGTTTTTTAGGCTTGAAATTGAAGAGAGATTTCTCCTCGCTCGTAGTAAAATCGAGTTCACTTCTTCACGCAGCAGAAACAAACCGGCTTCAAACTCAAACCTCATCATAAAATATCACACACACACAAATATTCGCCCTCCTTTCCACTCATTCCGGAGCGATCTCATTCTATACCAAAAAAAATTTCATCATTTTTTATGCCAAACTTTAAACTGTGCGTTAAAAGAATAACACCACCTATAAACTCTTACGATATTTAATGCACATGAACTACCTACGTTCAGTTAATGTATAGGTATAGGCATACGTATATTTAATTGTGACGAAATACATTATTTTTCGAATTTTTAGTAAACGTATGAACATATTTTTTTCTGATTTATTTTATTTAGTTTCAATTTACTAAAATCATTTTATTTAGCAGCTTATTCAGTATTCAGTTCCCTACTAACTAGAGTGAAAATTTTGAATATGATATATTTAAAAATAATAAAAATTCAGTCAGAGAAGATCCAAGATCCCCTCAAAAAATAGAAATTTCCTCTGGCACTTTTAATTCTGATAAATAGGGTAAAATAATCATTGAAACAGATTCGTTGAATTAATATTCGACCACCCTCCTAAAAATATAAAACTTTATATTATTCTTTTATTATCGGTGATTAAATTACTCTATTAAATCCGGGTCCACTTGTCTCTTCTCTTTTATACATATAGTAAATGATACTTACATTTCAAGCAAAAGATTACTAACTACCATGTACTAAGCTCTTTATAGTTAGTGTCGAGTCCTAATAGAATATTTGTCCACGAGCTTGGAGTTTAAATTTCGTAAAACGAGAAGGAAAAAAATTCACTTGAGCATGATTTTATCAAAGTACAGATACATAATATGTACATAAGTACCTACTGATATGGTCTAGTAATATAGTTGATACAATTGAACAAATGAATCAAATTGCTGTAATTGCTTTCTATTCTATTCTCATTCATATTATTCAGAGGGTTTTGAATGCCACACATTACAAAAATCTACATCTACTTATTACATGTCTAGTATAATCTACTATGGTATTACTTATTTTATTATTATTAGTAGAATATATTCGTAGAATTAAACTAATAATTTCAATAATAGAGGACCAATAATGCCCGAATCTGCTTCATATTTATACGGATACTACATATTTTTACTTTTTAATTTTTTTTATTAATCTCTAATAATAAAGTATCAGGGGGTAATAAAAACCGATAAGTTTTACACATTTATTATTCACATTAACATTATTTATCTTTAAGAGACCTTAGCCTTTTATACTATATTATTTATAATTCGATAGTACGAACGAGTACGATAGTTTCGCACACTTATACCCTACTATATGTAGTACTTACATATGTAGTACCTAGGCATCAAGCATTATAATAGGGTACAAAAATTAAGTTCAATTGAAAGAAAATCAGTCTACCTATACCTATACTAATCATTATCATATTTCCTATATAAAAATATGAGACTATTTACTATTTATCGGAAAGATACTTAATACTGTTAAGTAATACTATGATACTATTATTTAAACAAGTGTAAAATTATTATTTAATAAGTGTGCATCTTTTTTATTAATGTTTTATTATTCTTTACTATCTATTAATTATACTAGATATGCCATTTAGATTGTCATATAATATTTCAGTAGTGAAAAAGGCTTGTGCGTAAACTGTAAACAGTAAACACTAACATATTTAGTATTGGTAATTGAATAATCTTGGTTGGTGCAATTTGTAAATCAAGTTTCTCTGTGTTAATAAGCTATCTGATTATGAGTTGCATGAATTATGATATTCACTGCTCACCTTGTTTTCTTTTTTAATCATAAGCACTCATATGGATACATAGTAGTATTACCTAATTATTAGTATATGTTCTAACATAAACACGTAGAGTATAATGCCCATACCTAGCTTTAATTTATTATTTTATAGAAGATGCTGCTATACTGTACTGATATGTATACAGATATACCTATACCTATGTACCTGTAACTAGGTCTAGTTAAGCACCTACTATATGCAGTAAATCTTAAACATACATACCCTTATACCTATGCCTACCTATTCGCTAATGCACGCTACTAATGGTTGAAGTAGATAATATAAGTATATTATATAGGAATTGGGTATCTGCTAAGCTAATGCTGAATGTATCTCTTTTTGTTCTAATCATAATCATGCTATTATAATATGCATAAATCACTCAATTATTCTACTCATTTAATATTAGTTTTATGTCATAGCTTCATTTCTATTTATTTACTTAAATAATAAGTTTGTACAAATCATGTAAATTACGTTCAACATCACCAAGTTCATATTTAAACTTTAAACTAGTTCCAAAATCCAAAGCATTTATCCTCTCTTTAAGATAGATAAATTACCGTGTAAATTACATCTTTAAAATCAAGCAGAAATAAATCTGAATCTTCAATTATAAGTTATGTATAAGCTAAGGATACGTATGTATAAGCCAAGCTTAAAACTCATTCTCATTAGATTAGGAATAATACAGTATATAGTATAATGTAGTGTAGCGGTCAACTCTTCTTTTAGCCTACCATCGATCTCTCAATACCCTCAATAACTAATCCTAAGAACTATAATACCTATAACATTATGTAGGCGTAGGTATCTCTCTACATTATTTGATCTTAATCCTTGTTTATCAAAATATACTCGTAATTAAATAATTTTCTTCATTATTTTCTATCTAAATCGAGAAACTCGTATAATGACAATGATCACATTTGTCTTTTACAATTGCTTATTGTTTACTATGTATTGCCAAGTATTAAGTATTACATAATACATAACTCGCTCCATTTCATTCTAATATATTTAGTACCTATCATTAGTACCTATCCGATACCTACATAATATGCAAATAACGTGTATTTTATATTTATTTTTATTATTATGAGAATTGATATACTATATCTGGTAGATTTAAGAACTCTACTCTACTCGTACTGATATATGGAAATATTTAGTATTTTTTAGAACAGACCATATAAGAGGGTATATATCAGTACTTATAAGTATAAAAAGAGTTCTTAAGATAAAATGTATTTAAATTTAAGTAAGATTACAGATAGTATGTATGGTATGGTTAAATAGGAAATCTCCTTCGGGTAAAAAGAGATAAAATCTTTTGCATGAACTTGCCCATTTTTAAAGAGCTTCAAGTCTTCAGAATCAAAAGTCTCAAAAAAAGAGAGATTTTTCTTTTCTCTCCCTGGCCTGCGAACTCAACCTGTATAATTTAATATCTTTACACATTTCATAGAGCATAGCAATTCATAGCATGTTTGAACTACAAAAAGTTCAGAAAATAAAATACCACACATTTCAGACGCCTGAATTCAGAATATAAAAAATGTACAAAAAGAGATTAGGAATGATGGTGGTGGTTTCATATTCTAACGAGAATCTAAAGCTGAGAAAAATCATATTTAAAAAAATTCTAATCTTATAAGACGACCAGAAACCAGGCGGGATTCATTTTACAATTCCCGTATGCAGACTTACGTAAAATAAGACTGCTATACTTGCTTAATATTAATATCTTACCATTGACCATTAGTAAATAATAAGCATACACATACTCTAACATAGAACATAGGTTCATACATATTACATATATGGATTAGATTATTAGCAAAAACGGGTTTTGAAAGCCTTAAGGGACAATCTTACCCGATGACCGAATCTTTAATACTAATATATATGATCGTGCTTACCTTATGCTTATTGACCCTGGTAAATCAGATCATTTGTAAAATAGTATGAGTATATATACCTACATTAAAAAAAACTCGAAAGAATTTGGATTTGAAAAGATGGTTAATGCCTCAAAGAAATTGGAAAAGAAACCCACGATCGATCAAGCAAAGCATTTCTCTTTCCCAAGATAATACCAATAGATATACATATGTGTAGTTGCCATAAAATCAGTCGATTTCATATTGAGGGCAATACAGATGCTCTTTTCATGAGCAATTTTTAAAAAGATCTCAGTAAAGAAAAAGAAGAAGTTAATTCGAACCTGAATGAATCCGATTTAAATAAGAAATTCCTCTGCCATTTATGTATGTGTATGTGTACTGTGTACGTATAGCTAGTATAGTAGCCTACCTACTTCTACCTATTAAACCTACTGGCAGAGGGAATGCAAAATATGTTCATACAAATGGGAATTAAATATTTTAAATTTCTCTTTTAGTACCTACTATATAGGTACTAGGTACTCCTTATGTTTTTAATATAAAATTTGGCATCTTGTCGTCCCTAGTCAGTACCTACAGTTTGTAAAAGTGTACATAATTTCAAGCAAAATTTTTACTGCTCTGGAGCGTTTCTGTATCAAATCGCTTATTTTCTCTCATAAGTTATAAGTCATGTTTATAAGAGAGTATCCTACATATCTGTCTCTCTCGTTTTTTTAAAGTTACTTTTAAAAAGATAGCAGGTAAATCTGAATTTTATTCTGTAAAAGGTTCATCTCGCTCACGTACAGCTCAACGCATGTAGTTGAGTCTGGGTTGGTATAATTGAGGGCAAAATGATCTCAAGTCAGCGTGAGCAATTTCTTAAAAAAATCTTTCCCTTATTTTATTTTGCACTTTGAGATTCGCTTCACATCCTTCTCCACCACCACCACCGCCTTAGGAACTCCGCTCCCGCCCTATTTCTAATCCCAATTCTACCTAGACAGATACCCTACATACAATTATCCCATTTAATCTTTTTCTGATGAGTTGAAATATACCTTCTATATAATAGTTATGACCATCACAAATCATATCATCCATACTTCTAAAAATAGTAGTTTTACATTTGTAAAACTACCTATCCTATAAATAATAAGACAAAAAAGAGTTTTATAAATCATCAAGGAATATTACTATTTGTGAGATCAATAGGGGTTATGGTTATGCCTGCCTGTTATGTGCATTGAGTTCTTTGCATTTTTATATAGATATTTGCATTTTTTGTAGGTAATCCCAAATAAAATCAATATGAAAACACAGCAATATGAATTTGGAAAAAAATTACTAGAAAGAAAGTACATATCAAATATCATTATCAATGTATAATGTAAACCTTACTGCCTACTACATAATACATACAGATATTACATTTTTATAATCAATGTATACGGTTTAAATTCATAGTCAAATATTCTTGAAAATGCAAATATTTTAAATAGTTAATAGATAGATATGCCGCAAACAATACAGTAGACTGAAATCTTTAAACTATAGTACATAGTGTATAATGGATCTCAATAAACTGCGAGCTAATAAATGCTTAAAATATCCCGTGATCATCTTCATCGCCATCAGGTTCAATGTAATAGAGAGTAAGCAAAAAAGTAAAATGAGTTTTGGTTTAAGCTTAAGCAATTTTTCTCATTCTTTTATCTATAGGTACCTATTCATTGGACTTGTAGTACTTTATAGAAAAGTAACACATTAGTACAGAACAGAATATAAATATAGGTACACTAGGTACTAGGTAAGTACCTACTAATACTCGTACTTGATATTAATAATAGGTATTGGTACCTACTAGAAAATAATTCCCGATTGATTCCTTGTTTGTGTTAAACACTCTCTTTGACTTATCTCTGTAATTTAAAAGAGATAGATAGGATTTATGATTTACCAAATACCTACCTACTACCTACTTTAAACTATATTTATGGGGAACTGTTAGAATCCTTTCAAAAGTTACGATAAGATGATTGGTAAATGACCTTTTAAAACGGTATTTATAATGCCCGTCCGTTCCTATAACTTTGTAATTTTAAACTTCAGCATAAAAGTAATGTACATAATATATATATAGGTGAAGGAATTGTTAATAGGGTATAGAGAGAAAACCGAATAAATGAATAATAATATTCCATTTCAATAGGATAAATTATTATGATTGTATTTAATACATACAAGGTAGGTTCTTTTTTCCCTACTTTTATTTAGAATATGAATAAGTAATACTTAAGAAGTTAAGAAGTAGCTTATGGAATTTGTAGCCCAGCGGCTTCAAAAAAATTTAATTTTTAACATAAGACCGTGAATTGAAAAGCTAAATATACCAGTCCGAAAACGAAAAAAATTATCCTTCTATCAAGCTTTACAGGCTTTCGGTTTTATTATAGAATTTTATCTCTAATAAATTTTAAAAACAGACGACCTACATTATAAGAGTTATTTAAATCATATTTATTATAAAATAATTACCTAATAACGATCATTATTTTATTTGAAAAAATTGAGATTGATTTGAGCCTACCCACTAGTACTACTACCTACATTATCATTTAATTCGTAGTTGTTTTATTTGCCAAACCACATGAAAACAATAAATAGATATAGGTGTCTAATGGTAAATGGTAAGTATCTGTATAAGCACCTATGTAGGTAGGAAACATCTACGAGTATATAGATTGAATAGGAATAATGTAAAATTTACAAATGAACTGGTTTTTTCTACCAATTTTACCAGTTACTTGTTGCTCGTGTTATGCCAGCTATCTAGAATTTTATACAGCATTTACTATGATCGAATGACCCGAAAAGTTCTCCTGAATTTTTTTCTAGGTCAACCGACTATTGACTTCAAATTGTACGAATATATAGCTCTTATACCTGAAACTAATAGTACCTAGGTAAGGTATATAATATGTTCATATATACAAGAGCAAGAGTATCATCAATTCAAGCTACGTAGTAGATAGATTAAAGGTGAGTTTTGAAAAAAAAGTGTGTATGAATTTCTGTGCGAGTTGAATTGAAGCAATGATAATAATAATGAGGAAGAATACAAGATTTTTTGGAAACTGGCTCGGGTTTACCTGATTTCTATTATAACCAACTGTTAGTACATTTATAATTTATAACAAATGTACTATATATACTAAATATAAATATACATCATAATCATAATAAATACACAATAAATGAACCTTAAAATCAGAATATGCTAGCAAGAAGTCAAATAGTTTAAACAATTTGACTTAAGTAAGTAGGTGGACTTTTGGTATTATGGTCGAGCGAAGTATCTTCTGTCACCAATCCGGTTTAACTCCACAACCGAAGAATTACTTTTTAAAACCTCTTTTCTTGCTTTTTATTATAAAAATTCTCAAAATATATAATAAAAAAATAGAGAATGCTAGCAGTTTTTTCATAAAAAGTCAATTTTTGGCTATACTTTATACTGATACTTGACATATACGATCTAATCCATCAATACAATACCGTATTGTATTGATATGTAGGGTACAAGTACCCTACACATATACAGTTACAAATTACAAATGCACAATTTACTCCATAGCCATAGCTAATATAATTCTTCAAAGATGAGACAAGTTATCTAAGGATAAGTTAAGTAAACTATGGCACATAAAAGAGTTTTCATTTCAAATAACGAAAATAAAATTTTTAGAAATTACAAGGAATAGGTAGTAAGATAAGAATAGAGATATGTAACGTACTTGTAATAGTGAAGTGCAGTGTTCAGCAGGATCAGATGATTTTCCTTTGGTTTCTTCGAAAACAGTAAAAAAAAAATGCCTGGTTCTGATTCTCACAATTCGACCTACATATTATTAATAAAATTAGATTAGGTAAATAAGGTATCCAAGTTTATCCAACCTAGGTACTTAATATAATATTCATAATATTCTATCCGTTTAACTATTTTGCTTTTACATTATATATTTTATTTTTTGTATAATGCTATTTTTATTTTAACTTCACCTGTGTGAGGCAAAAGAAAACGAATCGAAGGATATGATATAGTGAACAGTATATTATTATGGTGTATAGAATAAGATAAAGACTTTGGTAAATTATATTTACCTATTTAAATCCTTCACCTTAACCTTATTATTATTGTAACAATTGTACCCTACCTGGCTACCTACCCTTAACTAATTTCAAGACAATTTTTATTTATTTTAGAAACTTATTTTCCCATTATAGGAGTAGGATCATACAAATTACTCAGAGGACATTTCTTATTCTTATTCCAGTTGTTTCATTTTTAGGGGTCAAAGTTCAACTACTACTACTACTACTACTACTACCTGAGTACCCTACTACACTATGTACCTAGCTATGTAGTACTACGACTACGACTAATAATTTTTACACCACGTACACGTGTGCTACCTGCATTCTGCATGCATAATATGCATTGTTGTTGCTGATTGCTTGCTCAGCATGCATAGTGCACAACTTTTGTATTTATAGGTACATTTTTAGCAAAATTGAATTATTGACAATTTGTTAATTATAATCGGGTGGACTTTAGTATAGAAGCTGGATGAAAATCACTTGAAACAAATTTTAATAGACTAATTTGACCCTCCTGCATTCAGATATGAAAGAATTTTTTGGCGGAAATGAGCCGTTCCGGAGATAAGGTCAAAGGTCAACCCTCCAAAAAATCATACCACAGTAACTAAATGAGCTAGACCCATGATGTA
>JAQIXA010000580.1:0-39438 GCA_034699045.1 Nanhermannia cf. coronata Gr-Ori-00579
TTGGTTTTCAATGCGCTCGAAAAAATCGCATGAAAAATCGCTGACGGACGTAAAATCGCATCCATTGAAAACTAAGCCTTTCTTAACTTTTCTGTCCGTTTTTATTTTATAGGGATTTTAAATAATAATACTCGTCTTACTAGTCTAGCCCATATTCTCTTAAATGCATATTAAATGCCTATTTATATTTTTATTTTTATAAAAAAAAATTTAAGTACTTTATATGCCTTTAACTTTATATGCTGTCCAATGTCGACTAGAATTTAATCAAAGCTTTCATATTTCATTTTATTAATGTCAATTTCATTATTTTTTCAACTTATTTTATACTTCAAATCCTTGAAATGTAGTACGCTTGATCTCAATTCAGTATTTATTAATAAGTACCTAGTACCTACTCTTTATCAAGATACGGATAGTATACACTAAATATGAAATAATAAAATTATTTTTTTCATTATATCTCGTTCATTAATATTATTAAGCTTTGAGAAAATTAATTCAAACCATAAGAAAAGAGCATAAAATTCAAATGCCTTTACAATCCTTATAGAACAACACATAGCATAACAAATAAAATAGAATAAAAGTTTCTTTCTCGGTGTGTTTTTCTCCTCCTAAATTATTAAACATCCTAAGACAAAGACAAAAAGTTATTCTAATTTTCCGACGAGGAAAATTGTACGTTGACCTAAGTAGGTTCCCGGGTGACCTGGATTGAAGACCATGAACTTAACGATATTATGCAATTGCAATTCTTATTTTTTTAAATTACATATAATTTGAACCGTCATTGCAAATTGAATTCAATTGTCTATAATATAAATGCCACTGAAATAGAAATAGCCAAAAAATTGATGAAAATTAGCATATTATATATTATTTGCAAAATATTTTCTATATTTAATAAGTCAGAGATTAGGTAGTAGTTTTTTCTTTCATACAGTGTGAAAACCATTTTCAATAAAATTTAAATTGTAAAAGACCTTTAAGCCTTTCCAGTATGAATAATGAAAAGTATTAAGTTTGCGATTCTACTCTGCGATTTGGCTACTCTTTATACTTTATTAGTCATATCTATATCAGTAATCAGTACCATAGCCATAAGAAAATGTATTATAAGCATAATGTGGTAGGTATATTTAGTAAATTAAGTGTTTTGCTTGGTATATTATTGGTTGTCTCATTTTTTTGCATTTCATGAGATTTTACTAGTATCAAATAGCAATCTTAAAAATATTCTTGACCCTTTAACCCTTAAAGTAGTTGAAGATATACAAGTTTCGAATTACCTATCTATATTACTATCACTTGCTCGCATCGTCACTTAATTCTTTGTCTGATTATTTTCTATTTTATTTCTTATTTAAACTTCATTCTTATTACACACTACCCACTCACTCTGATCAAAAATTTTTCTTTTTCACCAAAAATTACACAATTATCTAAGTTTTGAATCAATTTTGTCTTGTGTATGTATCATTCAAGTTTAAACTTTGACCTGATCTCCTCATCCAATTGGTTGCTGAAAAATTAAAAGGCACTTTTGAATTTTGAAAGACAAAGAAGACTTTATTTAAAATTCGAAATTAAAATATCTGGACAAAATGAGAAGACCAGTGGAAGTTGGACACGAACTAAGAGTTTTCAGTTGGTTTTATTTAATTATTTACATATTAATTAGTTAAACATAAACAAAATTAGTATTTAAGTAAAAAAAAATGTCTTGTGCATGAAAAAACATAATTTACCAATACTACTGATATGCGTATCCCTACTTCAATTACCTACTTTCCTAAAGTCTTATTTTTGAAATTCAATTATTATTGTTACCTAAATATCTATGTATTATTTAAAATTAATAGATGATCGAGATGCAGTGGATGGGGAACGACTCCCTTTTCTCGGTGGTGGACGAAAACCTGGTCAAAGTGGAACACAGATACAGTCAGCAACAAGTTGGGGCGATTCAAGGCCAAGACCTCTATCTGGAACTGAATTTCAATTAGAAATTAGCAGTAGGACTGTATCGAATTCAAATCCTGTACTACCTCCACCTAAAGATGTGTAAGTTGGAATAATTTAAAATCTATTATGTTATGTACATAAATAAATACAGTATAGGTACATAGTAGATACGTACCTATATTTAATCAAAATTTAATATCTTTATCGAGAATTAGATTACAGATAGAAATGTAAAATTGATATATTGCTTTATCTTTACTGTTTACTGTTTAAGGTTATTAGCATTTTTTTGACAAAGTAATATGAAATATTTATGATATTAAGAGTGATTACTAATCGTAAAGCATCGTTCGTATGTACATAATGTTTTATGATATCGTTTAATATTTGAGTAAAACTTAATTGAAATGTCAGGGCAGGTATAGTAGAATATAGTGGTTATTTTATAAATGTTAAATTCCCCTTAATTTTAACAAAAAATAAACAAAAACTCAATGAAAGCAAAAGGGAGTATAGAGTTTGACTTTTAAGCCTTAGTTTGTAATTTGTAAAATGTAAAATACCCTACATTATATAAAGTATGCCTAACTATATAAGAGCAGAGAATTTCGAATTTGATAAAAGATAAAGTACTTATTATAGATTTAGACGTATAATGTATGGTAAAGAAGGAGAAAAATAAATTGAGGAAAAGGCAAACAAAGGGGAAATTGGTGTAATAAAGTGAGCCAGGTAGGATGGTGTTTTCAATACAAAATACAAAATGATTCAAAGCAGAGGCAAAATTGATAGTAAATAGTCATTTGGATTTTAGGTAGGTATAGTATATAAGTGGTAGTATGTAGTGTAGTTTATTGTACCGGTAATACCTATTCTATTTATATTTTTTCCCATCTTTACCACCTCTATTATTATTATTACGTAGGTAGGGTATTACAGTGTAGGTAGTTTGTAAATAGGTAGGGTACTACATATTACGCAAAATTATATGTATTACTTATATACTTTTAGATTAAATAGAATGTTATGGTTTTACAGCTTTTTTGAGGGGTTGATTTTACTCTTCTACTACTACTGCAGTTAGTCAAAATAAGTATTAGTCATAGTCAGAATAGTAAATTTAGGGAGAATTTGGAAAATATACATAGTAGGTATATATTCTTAAGTAAGGGGAAGAAATAAATTTACCCGGTGGAATAACAGGAAAGAGCAGCAAAAGCAAAAGTAGGGTTTTTCTGTTCGGTTCCCGATTTTGAACTGATTTATCGATTAATGCTTTGCCACTAAACCTGAGCAAGCAAATTGAGAAAAATAAGACCTAATTCTCATTTAATTTTATACTCACTATCGAAATATATATTTTGAATAAATAGGAAGTAAATATTTTTATAAAATACAGTGGTTAAAAGTTTAGTAATCTAATAAGAATTTAAAATAAATACAGATATTCTATAGTAGGTATATTGTACAAAGATTAGTTATTTCTTACTTATTCTGGTCTTGAAATTTTTTTTCGTCATCTGTCACCAGTTTCTTCTTGGAGTGTCTAAATATAAAAAATATATAAATAGCTAACTTCTTGGGAGATTCGTTCGAAAATAAATCCAGAGGATTTTAGCATAAGATATTTTACCTCTTTTTTTGAAGGAGTTAATTCTTTACATGTCGCCTTTAAAAAAACAAAAGTCGGTATGACGAGTAGTGATAGAAGAGCCCCTTTGGCAAGTCTTGAGGATCTATCTTCTGTTTATTTTTACTCGCCAAGTTTGACAAGAAAGTTTGCCGACTATTCTAACAATCCACTTTTGAAATCATCAAATAGTGAATGTATTGAATTAGTTGAAAAAAATGACAATACCGAAAATATTTCTAAATTCAAGCGTAGACTTCGACCATTAATTAAAGTGCCTTTAGATAGGTTGGTCTGAAAATATATTATCTAATCTGTAATATATAATTTGTTTTTGTTTTACATTTATTTACCAATGTTTTGAATGATTTTTATTTTTATTTATTTTACATTTTTAGGTACAAATTGGTCTATGCAATTCTCTTGATTCATGGAGTCGGAACTCTCATGCCTTGGAATATGTTCATTACTGCCCGATCTGTAAATAAAAATATTTCGAAAATATTTCGATACCTAACTTATAAATGTTTTTTTTATCTACAGTACTTTGTTGACTATAAACTTGAGAACTCAACATATTCAGAGAATTTTTTGGGCTATATTGGATTTGCCTCGCAAATTCCAAATGTTATTTTTAATTGGCTTAACATCTTTATTCAAATTGGGTAAGATTAAGATTTTTTAAATAGTATTTCACATAATGATTAATGGTTGCCTATTTTAATATTTATTGTAAATTTTTCAGTGGAAATCTCAAGACCCGAATTGTATGGTCAATTGTCGTTGAAGTCATTCTTTTTATTGCTACAATTGCTTTAGCCATGATTGATACTTCGAATATTTCTGATATTTTCTTTTGGCTTACAATGGTTTCAGTTGTTCTTATCAATAGTAGGTCAAACAATTTATATCATTTATCAACTCAATTTTTTCTAACTCATTCTGATTTACTTGTAAAATTTTAGTGGCAAATGGAATTTATCAAAACTCGGTTTATGGAATTGCAGCTAAGCTCGACTATGCTCATGCTGTGATTTTAGGATCTGTAAGTTAAAATATACTAATAGTAATTACCTAATCGTTGAAATGCAAATTTTTATGATTAGAATATTTCTGGAACATTTACTTCTTTGATCAATATTTTATCTATTGCATTAACACCGGATCCAAGAACTGCAGCAATTTATTACTTTATAACGGCATTATTTGTATTATTAACATGTTTTGACACCTACTTTGCTCTTCCTTTAAACGTAAGTTTGATTATTTTTAGAAAATAATGATTATTACAACTAATTTAATTACAATATCAAATTTTTTAACAGAAATTCTATCGCTATCATGAAATGATGAGCTCTAAAGAAAATGAAAAAAAGTCAACGGGATCACAAATTAATTCAGTGCCTCGACTAGCTGTTTTAAAGAAATGCTGGCCACAATGTCTTAACGTTTTTTTGGTTTTTTTCGTCTCATTAACCATATTTCCTGCACTTCATTCGGGTAAGTTTTACTATTTAAAATTGAAATACAAAATTTTGGTTCAAAATTGGTAAATTTTTTTGCTTTTTCAGAAATTAAAATGGTAGACAAGGATTTCCTTGTTCCTGAAAAGTTCTTCATTCGTAAGTACAGAATACTACACCTTACATATTTAGATAGTTGGCTAATAAATTAAAATTATTAATTGTAATAAATTTTTTATTTAGCTATTACTTGTTTCTTAACATTTAACATATTTGCGATGATTGGAAACTTGATTCCTTCATTGGTTCAATGGGTAAGCTTAATATTATTTGTTATCAAATATTACTAGTAGTTGTATGATTTTTTTCATTAATTTAATTAATTTTTCTTGTTTTTATTGTACAAAATTAGCCAGGTCCAAGATTCCTTTGGGTTCCAGTAGTCATGCGGTTCCTGTTCATCCCATTCTTTATTTTTTGTAAATATGAACCAAAAAACCGAATCTTTTTACCTGATCAAGTTATTTTCAATGATTGGGCTTATTGGACTGGCGCAAGTTTACTTGGTCTCACCAGCGGCTATTACAGTTCACTTTCTATGATTTACTGTTCAAGGTAATTTACAATTATTAGACGAAAAATAAAAAAACAAAATACTTTAAAAGCATTTCTATTCAATATTAAATTATGCTATACTATATTTTACTCTATGTATTGGTATAGTATTAGTATGGTATTGAGTATTGAGTATTAATATTAATATTTTATTTTAATAAATAAAGATCGGTACCTAATGAACAAGCTCCAATTGCTGGTATGTTTGGTGCAGCCTTCTTAATCACCGGAATCTTCTCTGGCGTTCTTTTCACGTTAGCTATACCTTGGTTTCTCAGTACCGTGACTCTGTGAGATTATTTGTTTTATCATGTAAAATTTTGACCAAAACACAAAAAAAGGAATTGCGTTCAGTAGTTCAGTTAGAGACAATACATATATTATACTCTTCATATTCTTGAAATTAACAAAAAAACTCAACTTTAACTTTAACTTTTATACTAAAATTTAGTAAGGACTTATTCAGACTTTGCTGAATTCCGAATGACCAATCAATTTGTATCAATTTAATTCATTTGTTTTGAAAAAATATTGACAACTGACTCTTTAACAGTAAATAGTAAACATTTCCTTTTAATAGATAGTAAGCAAGAATTAGGTATACTCGTATAATACAAATTATACAAGTATAGTAATAGTTAGTAAATAGGTAGGTAATGTTTAAAAGTTTAAACTTGGAACATTTATTAATGCAGGTATATATTACCTATAAGAGTCAAAATTATTTGATTGTATTTTATATACATAAACTTAATTTATATTGCAAAGTGAGTGCCTTCTTCCGTAAAGGAATATTAATCTATATTTTTTTTATATATTTGGAAATTGTCCATAAGCTAATTCTAATCGTAAGTATTAATAAGAAAAAATTGTTGTATTATTTAAATATTTATTTGAGCAGGACTAGGGTTATTTATTAATATTTTAACTTTATTATTTCTACTACTTTCCTTCTAAATATACTAGCTTAGGATTACTCATTTGCTATACAAATTACATAAAGATTTTGATTTTGAATGAATTGAATCCGAATTTGAATGTATTATACATATAGGTAGTTCGCTAACTTGGACTTTCTTTTTAAATATAATTAATATAAACTTAAATGACAAAAAGAACTTTTGACTATAGATGTATTTAATTTTAATTTTTTTCAAAAATATCTTTTATTAATGTTTTAAAATAATTAAACTAGCTCATTTTTTATATTAATACTTTCTACTAATACCTCTAGTAGGGTACATGTGCTTAAAAAAGATTTTAATGGATTGTTTTAATCACTTTTTATTTATTAAATTTTTGTACGAAACATTTTGAACATTAATGCTTGAAATAGTTTTCTCTCTATACTTATGTATTTGTATAATATAGTACTTTTACAGGTTTTAATTTAAAGTTAATTTTATTCGCTAGTTACGTTACAATTTATAATACAATTAAAATTGCTGCAAATGATTTTTGCGAATTAGGTTAAATGAAATAGTTAATATAAGTAGTTACGTGTGTAGATTACTGTTATACCTATTCAATATATCGATGTAGTACATGGTATATATATATATAACTAATTTAGATTTATTGTTAATAGAAGCCTATTACATAGTTAGTTGATAAAGCAAGCTACTTATCTTTATATTTATAGGTTGCTATTATTTTAAGCATTTTGTCTCAAATGAAATTGCTTAGGTAGGTAGGTATTATAATATAAATAATCCAAAATTGGATTTTTGCATTTATAATTAATATAAAATACAGATAACTATATTCATATTTACATGTTGTAATATGTAATACTGTTCTGTTAATGTTGCTTTAAGACTGGTTAAAATTGGTAAAAACTTTACATAAAACTGTACATATTCTAAAAGGCTGAGGAAGAGAGCTTCAGCTTGAGTGCCTAAAATTTAGCTATATTTCTAGTATAATACAAGTGTCTATGTATACAGATATTGTACTACGACTACATGCATACACTACATATATTATAAATGTTATTTATCAATAAATAAAATATTTATTATAAAAAATTATATCTTGATCTGTTGAATGTCTCGAGGATTTAAGATTACAGTATAGATTTGAGAGATTAAAAATTTCTTGTATATATAAGTTTATAACTAACTATCGAGCAGAGCAGAGCAGAAAATTTTCGTTATAAGTTTATGTAATAGGTATATCTAAACGATGTAGGTACCTATTTACCTATATCACATAATGAATGGACTTTTTGCATACTTTGTAGTTAGAATATTTGTACATGTACAAGTATATAAATTTGAAATTCATTATTG
This sequence comes from Nanhermannia cf. coronata Gr-Ori-00579, assembly GCA_034699045.1. NCBI lineage: Eukaryota > Metazoa > Arthropoda > Arachnida > Sarcoptiformes > Nanhermanniidae > Nanhermannia > Nanhermannia cf. coronata Gr-Ori-00579. The sequence continues at coordinate 7,968 of JAQIXA010000580.1, forward strand.
TACAACTTTATTAAGCATTACTTATATTATATAATTCTTAACGATAGGTACATACTACAAATTCCAAGTTAAATAACATTATTTAATCTACACACTTGGTTATTTTTATTTTATTAACAATTTAAAATAAACATCTGCTTTTGAAGAATAACGATTGTCTATATTACTCGTACTGGTAGGGTACCCTATACCTAATTATATATGTATCAGTATTTATAAAATAATAATATCAAGAAAAGTTTCCTTTTTACATGTGACTATCATAATTTAGAATTGCAATCCTTTTAAAAATTATTTTAATTATATTGGTAAATCAAAAACTTTGAAAAAGAGTTGTAAATAATATCATGTATTTGCCTCGAATTCAAATAACTTTCTATCAAAAAAGTAGGTAGCGATGATTTGATCAATCAAAGTTTAAATTATTTTGACAAAATTACCGATATCTTGATATATTATGTATTTTAATGATTATTTCTAGTAGCTATACCACTATCACTTATACGAATAAGTAGGTACTTAACTTTAGTAAAACATATCTAAAAGTAAGGGAAGCGAAATTTATAAGATATAAGGGCAATTTATACATTTATCCTATCCATATCTGTATTAGAAATTAGGGTTTGAGTTTTTATTTTTAGTTTTAAAACCAAACTCTCGAGAATTTGAGTTGAATCTGAAGGTTTTTTATCGTTGTTTAGCCCTTTCCATTCAATTAAGAACTAAAGCACAGGAGACATTCAATTAAGAACTTGAAAAGCAATCTCCTCGGCACTAGTACTTATAGAATGAAAAAGAATTTTAAAATTTCGAGTTGACCAAAACTCAAGTTAGATATTTCTCTGGAATCTTTAAGGGATGATTGTCACTATTTGGACGTATCTTAGTGGGTAAATAATTGTTGCTAATGCATTTAACATTTAACAAGTACTGGTACTGTCACTCGCGATAATACGTGAGTAATCAGGCACTAGTACTTATAGAATGAAAAAGAGATAAGAAGCTGAAGATCTGCTGAGCTGATCTTACGTGCGTATACGATCTTGAATCTTGACTTTACGAGTACATAGTAGTGTAGTAGCAAAGTAGTAAGTGAAAGTGAGGATTTCAGCTTTGATTTTTGAACTTTGAGTAATAGTAAAAAAAAAAGTGACGAAAATAGAGAAATGAGAGCAAGTTGTGTGGTACTGACTTGACTGGTGTAGAGATGATTGCAAACTGAGTGATGTTTTTCGATCTTTGTCTGACCATAGGAGAGATGAGAGCGAATTTAAATGAACCGAAGGCAGGATATGACCCTTAATAAATAAAAATAACACAATCTGATGTGTCGACTTGATCATAAAGATTAACATTAGTTAATAAATGACTAGATGAGCACTGTGTGAAATTCTGATCATAATGCTCATCATAGACAGAACCAGTCGAGCCTTACTATCATCTCATCGCATAAAAGAGTAAGTAGATAGGAAAAATTAAGTCTTGATTGAATGCATATGTACCAGGCAATTCAACAACTTGTTTTATTTTATACAAATTAAATGTTGCATTTATCTATCTCGACTTGACTTAGTAAGTATACGGATAGTCTATAGACTAGCTATGCTTATGGATTTTTTGTAGCATAAATAGCTACATATGCATGGTCCATGGTAGTTAAGCATTTTAAGTAAGAGGTATAGGGTAGGGTTGAAAAATAAATGGTCAAAATAATGAAGTAAATAAATACCACAAGTACCTCGCGTACATAAGTTTATGAAATGTATTTATACATATTATGTATATGTATAGGTAATCTATCTAATATTTAGTATACAAAGTAGTAGGGCTATATGAGAAAGAGATGAGATAAGTAATAAGTTAATAAGTACTTGCTTGGCTTGGACCCCTCTGATTTTTGATGACTTGAAACTGCTGAATTCTATAAATCTCTGCTTCCTTTTCTGCCTTCGTTTCCACCAATTGACTCTCTCAATGAGTTTATTAAGTGGCCCTCCGGTTTCCATTTACCATTACTTGCTACTTCTACATACGAGTATAACTTACTATTTATTACCCTAATACTTAATAATATGTATGTATACTTAATTCTAAATTCTATTATGTAGACAACTAAATCTCTGCATATCGAACCACTCTTGCAGAATACGTTGCAGAACAATAATGGAGATGTTAAGTGAGTGAGGTACCTAGTGTAATTAGTAATTAGTTAATTACTAATATGTAGTAGGTACATACCTTATACTGTAATATGAGTAGCTGAATTTGTGTTGAATTTGAATTAGAATGAATAGGTTCTAAAATTTCAATTTCGACGAAGTCAGATTATAAAGACCGGCAAAATTTTAACAATAATATCCATTTTTTACAAGTATTATGAATCTGACTATTTAATTGCAGATACCTTCTAGTTATACGTAGAATTTAAATGTTAAATGCACTTAAATTTAAATATGTAGGTAGCAAGTCGTCATTTGTAGGTGCAACTCTCATACGAGCAGTAGTATTGTTCGTAAGTGAAAGCATTTTTATCCAAGTCTCATTATGGAGATATATTGCTGTTCATACTTATGCTTACATTATCATTATACAGATTGTAAGTACCTAGTAGTATAGTAGTAAGGAGAATTACTACCTACATATTTACACTATTATCTGTAAACGTATACACGTAGTATGTAAGTTTGTAGCTTAAGATAATCAGTATTACAGCACAGATCAGATTTTTAATCCCATTTGTTCATATTAGTAGGGTATGTATCGTTTTTGTTGTGGAGAGGAATTTTACTACGTAGAACAGTAGTAAAATCTGAATCTGTATATGACTCTGATCTACTCGTATATGGTTTTGATTATGATTTAAATGCCTAAATGAAAGACCCCTTCTTGTGAAAAAATATCCAGCATATTTCCTTCCTATTAAATCTCATGGGGACAGATTACGCAGATATTGGTATGTAGGGTAGATAGTAGGTTTATTAGTTTACTTGATTCTATATTAGTTATTAGTAAGGATCTAAGGATAAGTAATATACCTAGTAGTTAGTAGTAGGGTACTTATGCATGTGTTTAGGTTTAGGTTTAGATATCTCGATTTATATTGAATTGAACGCCGTTGTCTAATTGAGTTTAATTTATTTATTCAGAATATCAGCAAGAGTTTTTTCTTTTCTCTCCCTTACATAATCATACGTTCACTACATGTGAATGAATACTTATATATTATGTGTAAATGAAATTGGTTATTTAGGGCGGACGGTTGTTAGTAGAATTAGAATTGGACACATTTTAGCTAGGGCACTACCCCTGTAGTTTTGTATTACTGTTGAACTTGGTTCATCCTCAATATAATATCTAATGCTGCCTACTAGTTTAAAGTTCATCAAATCAAGGAATATTTTTCTCAGAATCTTTACAAAGCTAAGCCTAGACATTTTTTAACAAGTATTTAAGATCTCATAATTTTTCGCCTATGCTATGCTGTAATCATACGATATCTATTGATAATATAGCAAAAGAAATTTAGAAATTATGAATGAGGTCCCTTATTAGCTTTCTCTAATCGCAAACCTATAAACCTACACAAAACACAAGACTCTATACTCTTAAACCTTAAATACCTACCTTAACTATTAATAAGTTGATTTTACTTTTTTAAAGGTAGAAGGTATGTATATCGGTATTTTATAATATTTTTCTTCAAAATTATATTATTATTAATTTAATTAAGTTACAAATATCGAGCAAGACAAGTATACATGATTTTTGATTAGAGGCAATTAACAAACATTATGTATAAGTAGGGTACTTAAGTAGCAGGTAGATACACTCAATTCTAATGAAAAACCTTAGTACAAAAATAAGATAATAATAAGATCCTAAAATTCTTCAAAATTTTTTCAGAATTGAGATTTTCCCATTTGGGCCTAACTCTCATTATAAATGTAAAAAATCAATATTTACTAGTAGTTAGTAGGTACATTAATTATGGTTTGTAGATAATTACTACTATATAGTATATAAGTATATATTTATAATATGTATCTGCACGTACTGGTGTATAAGCAAGATGCATACATACTATTATAAATGTGTAAATGGTAATAATTTATTAATAATTTGAAATTAATCTTAAGAAATTGTTAGTATTTTTGGATATTTTCTTCTGGTTTCTTGAATTTTTGACCTGGCTTTTTCACAAAGTAGGGTAGCTGAAATGTAAATATGGGAAGCTAAGTAGAGAATCGCTGGTGACAAAAAATATTATCTTTCACCTGCGGCCACTACTTAAATTTTCATATTTAACTTTAAAGTAGCTGGACTTCTTCATTATTTCAGATTTTTTAAAGATGAATCCCACAGAATTCTTAAACATTTTCTTCAAACTTCAAGTTTTTCTTAAAATGCTGAATCCAGTAGAGTTTGCAAACAAGTTAAAAATCTTGGACTTTGTAAATTTCTGAAGAAAATATTCAGGATCCAGTTGATGAAATATAAGTTTTGGAAGTATTAAGTAATTTTGCGAAAGTTAATTGTAAAAAATACAAACTTTCGGCAAAAACTACTTAGAATCCCGTAAACTTTTAGTCTGCATTTCCTCTTCTTTTGAATTATGACCATTCGAGATAAATTCCAAAATGAAATGCTTCCAATTTCAAAATAATTTCACTTATCAGCTACTTCTTCAAAAATACTCATATAGTAGTAGGTAATAAATAGGTAGTAGATAGTACATATAAAAAATGTCCTTTTCGGCCCAAAATCTTCATAATCTTATCTATTTAAGAAAAAAGAATTCATATCATTAATAGAATCGTTTCAGCCTCAGTTTCAAGTTCTTTGTGTCTCAAAAATCAATTCATTATCTACAAAAATACAGAATCAAGAACCTATTTGCATTTTTGATAACTAATACCCATACCTATGCTTAATAAGAAGTACATACATATGTCACGAGATAAATATAAATTTTAATGATACCAATAGAAAAGATAGTTTAAGTAGGTAGTATTGTTATCACTTTATAAGTATAATGTACATATAGCTTATAGGTATATAAAAAATTATACTTTTCGTAGTAGGTAGAATTTGTATTACTTTATATAATATAGGATTATAAAAAGGATTAATTTTGATTCCAAATCCAAACTAAAAACATCTACCTACATTTAATTTAGTTTTAAATTTTAATGCAAGTTTGAGATCTGTTTATATACAGTGTTTTTTATAAAAACCACGCCGTTCATAAAAATTCATAAAAATTTTGAGATTTTGAATTTTGATTTAATTTCCAAAGATTTCAATGTTAGTTAGGATACAATATTCATCAAAATTTTGATACGATTTAGATTGAAATTTTGCATTTTTTGGAATATAAAATGGTATATGTACGCGTATGTAAGAATATTTCATGATTTTTATCCATCAAAAATATAGTAATTAGCAATTAGCAGTTAGTAAAACCTAAAAAAAAGTAGCAATTTTTCAAAGGTTTTACGTATTTTTTAAATTTTTTCACCCTGGCCAGTGGTTCCTGCTTATTTTACAGTTGTTGAGAAGCACACTGTATACTTTTCACTAACACAATATCTGTATTACCTATTTATACTTACTGCTTTAAAAGTCTGAAACAATTTAATTTCAAACATATAATGTATAGATATATGTAATGTGTACCGCAATAAGATTAAAATACAATTTCAAATATTACTTTTAAATTTAGCCAGCCAGATTAATACACAAAAAAACACATTTTTACTAACGTATACGTATATACTTATAAGTAGGTACCCTACTAATAGTTAGTAAGTTGAATTTTAGGTCAGGGACGCATTGTGAACAATTAAACGGACAAAGTAAGTTTTGAATTCTCGTATGCCAAAGTATATTAGGTAGGTATGTATTTATATCTGACTAATAAAATTAATGAGTCCAAAAAATTCCAAACAAAACTCGAAACATTGGGAATTGAGAAATGGAAGATAAAATCTCTTTTGTCTCGTAAATATACACAAGTATACCAGACCAGAAGTAGATTAAATAAATAAAAAGGTTTTTACTCATTATAAAGTTCTGATTCATTTTCTTATTCAGCATTTCTTAAGTCTGATAGTAATAAATAATAATTATTGTATCAGTATCAAAATCAGATAATAATAACTTCTTCTGATACAGCAGTATTATTAGGCCATGGCATAATAAGGTCTGCCTTTTTTACTTACCATTACTAAACGATACCAAACATGGTACTTACTATGACTATAATATGTACTACTTACTATATATACTTGCATATTATTCACTTACATATCATTTTTAGAATAATTTTAGCCAGTTGATACCCCTATGAACTTTTGAATGTGCCAGTATATTCCGGAAGAAACCTTTGACTTGATCAGACTGTGAAGGAAAATGTGAATGATTAGCTGGACTTGCATTTCTTTAAAGTTCGAAATGATGCTTTCCTCTAATGTATGTTTTGATTACATATTATTGTACACACTTTATCACTAGCAGTAAGGAATCGACGAACACCATAATTGATACTTACTTGGTCAAGATAAGAGAGCTGGGAAGTGATCTCAGGAAATAATAGATAGTAAATAATAATTGAGAAGGTGATGAGAGTCGAACAGAGTCGGATTTGAGTCTGAGTTGAAACTGGGGGAAAGAGTTCCAAGTTAAGTTAAGTATGAGAAATAAAGTAATTATCAAAACCGATATGTACTTACCTATCTATTTATGATATTTTATGAAAAATATGTAGATACATTATCATAACCATTTTGTGTGTAGATCGATGAATGGCAAGCAAAGTAGTTATCTAGTTGTAGGTATTATACATACAAATATATTAAGTACTGAATCCTAATAGTACACATCATCATCAAAGTAATTTAAGGCATACCCATTAATAATCTGTCTACCTGCTGCCTATTAACCAGTAGGTACATACTACCTACTAATACTAGGAGTATAAACGATCATGACCATTTACATACATACAGATCCATTTGTAAGGTACTTAACTATCTATCAGTAGTACTTACTAACACTAACTAGCATACTACCAATAACAGAAAAAAATAACGAATAAATACAAAAATACACACGGTTTTAGCATCAGTAGGTATGTAGTATTAGGCAAAATATTGGGTATAATAAGTTATGAAAAATGAATTGTTGGAAACTTCTGCCACTTGTGATTGTGATTGCGATGCTTTGTTGTTCAGTTTGGGTAAAATGACAAACCATCAGAACGACCTGGGAAATATGATAATGATAAGAATTATATGGGTATCATACTGCATCTCATCTACTACTAGTTAGTAAGTTTATTTTACCCGGAGACATTTGTTCATACATTTACATAAAGTACCCCCAAGTTCTTTTTAGCTTGGGAAATTATTCGAAATGGTGGCCAAAATTGAAGTACATACTTTATACTGTACGAGTACGTAGAATGTAAATCAATTTTCAACTTTTAGTGGTACCTATATACTATTTAGTATTTTACCAAAGTAAGGTATCTGTAGTACCCTACTATAGACCCTACTATAGTACTTTACTATAGGTAACAAACACAACACAAATATGAAAGAATATAGATACCTAAATACCCTACTCTAAATAAAAGTGTTGTATTGTATTGATTGTTGAGTAAAATGTAAAATTAGGAATCAGTAAGTAGGGTAAAAAAAGGTTTTTTGAAAATATATTTTATGGGTAGTTGTAGTTTGAGCTTTTTTGATATTTAAAGCGATTTTTATATATTTATTAATACTAACTACAATACTTATATAGGGTAAGTACAATGTATTATGCATATTTTAAAACACAAATAATTATCAGTTTATCAAAAGGACCTTATGAATAAACGGATAATTGAGACTTCCTTTCTTTTCTACAATAGTTGCCATACTTATGATGTTTAGTAGTATCTGTAATCTTAGGTACCTATAAACTATCAGATACGTACACAGTATACGAGTACCCTACTATACTATAATTCATTGATAAATAAGGCATCTGTATAGGATAGGTACTTAACTTTTGGTCATACATACTTAAATACTTATTAGAGATTTGAATGGATGAGACCTTTTTCTTTCCTTTTTGCCACTCATTAGCATTATCCTTGCAAACTCCTTAATAGAAAAGCTTATCTTAATAGAAATCAAATGACCTAAGGATAAGCCAGTACAATTAAATCTGATTATTGAATCCATTTCCTATATCTGTTTAAGAATAAACTAGAGCTAAATGACTAATGTACATAAGTAAGTAGGTATTAGCTGAATGATATTAGTTAGGCACTTACTTACTATATAATATAAGTACTATTTCTATCGTAGCTTACATGTTAAGTTTGATTTCTCAATAAGGTCTAAATAGCAATAAGTATAAAGTAAACTGTGAGCCTGTATCTGTATTTATAGATTATCAGTACCTACCTAAGTAGGTATGTAGTTATACTTATTTTATGCTTTATATGCCTCGTACTTCGTACCAACTTATACTTATATGTTGGTAATGGTATGCAAAACAGTATTTCATAAGTTCATAAGCTAAGAAATTTAGTACTTTACGGTTAATTAAGAAGCTTTTAAAAGTATTTAAAATATTCTTCAATTCTTACATGCACATGTACCTACATGGTACCATACTTTCTAGATAGTAAGTGCCTTATACTGGTACTACTACATAATATTTCAATTTCAATTGAGAAAAATATTACACACTTTATTCCAAGTTATCAATTACAGAATACATAAATCAATCAAAACATTCAATTTTTATAGACTTTGAGCATTTTTTCAGACCCTAAGAATAAATAATAATACAATAAATATAGCATAGGTACTACATACATTCTACAAGTATTAAATTACTAATACTAATGTTTAATGGTAAAGAATCATATTAAAAATGTTGGATAAATAGGTTTATTTATGGCCAAGTAGTATGAGTGCTCGAGACAGGACAATTTGGATAGCTATGAAAAATTGAACTGAACGATTTCATACTCATACTTGAATACTTCATATTTCATACTAGAAGACTAGTAGGTTTTTCATTTTTCAAAAAAAGTTGATGATCTGAATATGTGTATTGCTGAAGCCGGCTTTGGTTTGGTTGGCCTGATCTGATGGTAATTTATGCCGTGTAAAAGTTGCTTTGAATAATATTACAGTTTGTGAACTATCTCACGAGCAAATTTGCAAAATACAATGCCCATTAGACGGTCACAAAAGGCAATACAAACAAACGGCAATACATTGTCATTAAAAATGTTCATCTAAAACAGCCAAGCTTACAAGTAATGGAATGTATTGTGCATAGTAGTAGTAGTAGTACTTGATTACTTTGTTGACTTTAAAATTCCATATTTCATGCATGGGGCATTTGAAGTGTTGAAATGAGCCATCAAATCAACGAGTAGTAGGTGATTGAAAAACCCTACAAGGCCCCCCTTTAAAGTGTCACATAAATTTCCAATTTGAAGATACTTGAAGAGCAAATGATGATTGTAATTAAAATATCCATTCTGCATCTCCTTACCTTACGATTACTAGTTTCTTCAGCCATGTATCCATACGAGTACTAGTATAGGTATTTGGTAGTACAAGACAGGTATATTATGAGTCTTTAATTTTCTGGTACATTTTCCCCCAAAAAAATGTTTGTGGTTCGTGTTTGACATAAATTTATCATCTTTATCATCAAGTCTGTAATCAGCTTGAATTCTTCCATAAGTCGAGAAAAGGGAGTTTTTATTGTTAGTTAATTAGACAATTTAATAAATTGTGGTTTTCAAAATACTAATATAGCACTTACTACACAGGTATATGGCCTACAATTCTAAATACTGTGTATACACTGGAACACAAAACACTTTTTCTGCTCGATCTGTTTGCTTTTTCTGGATTCTCGAGGAATTTGCAGACAATTTGAGGGCTTTTATTGCCTATACTTCATTGGAACTGAGCTCTGTAGAAATGTTCAATATCATTTTCGAGAGAAAGATACTCCTAGATACTTGCAACTTGTTGGTACTACACGTAGGTAGTAGGAAATTAGTGGTGGTGGGTAAAAAAAACTTGATGAATCTTATCAAGGTGTTGGCTGAAGAGCAACTCAAAAAAATATCTCTCAACTCAAGACTCAGATCTAGTTCTAATTCCAGATCCATCGATCAGGGATCTACTACTCATTTGACGATCAGTTTACAATTACTATTATAATAGTACCTGGCGATTAAATGATGATTAAAAGGAGTTGCTTAATAGGGTCATATCAGTATCAGTAGTAAGTATTATTAGTCAGTACTATTAGTATTAGTATTAGGTAGGTAGGTATATAGGTAGATAAATAGATAGGTAGATCAAAAAAGTTAGGATCTGATGGGAGAAAACGTTGAAGGAAACCGCAATGAGAGAGAGTAGAGGAATAAATAAAAAATAAAAATATTAAAGTCCGTGGTCTTCTGCAACCTACCTACACATAATATACATACATAAAATACTGAATATACAGCACGAATGTGCCCCATCCAATCCATATGTTTCCATTTCCACAGGTGTTTCGTTGATTGAATATTCATCATTTCCAACATCATCCAGACTTACTGATTATTATATCGTTCGTACCAGCAATACTAGCACCAGATACATACCATTTTTTTATTATTATAATATTTTGTACAAGAACAGACACAGCACGTCTGCCTTTACTGCCTGTTAAGTATTATTAGTATCTACTTACCTAATACTCTACCTACTTACTTATTTTAGATATTAGTATTAGTAGGTAAATGTATTGCATTTAAAATATTTAGTGGTCGTAGATGATATTAGTATACTGTATGTAAGTATTAGTAGGAATTGTATGTATAACAATAATATGCAATATTTGTGTTTATAAGTATTCATTATACTATAGTAGGTAGGGTACATAATAAAAGTACATATGTATACTATGCATGGTAGGCATTTTGGTATATTTTATTAGATAGAGAAAGGTATTAAATAAAATTAATGTATGATGCGAAAAAAAACCTCTTTAACATATTTAATACACTCAACTCTAAACGAATCTATTCTGTCTAATTCGAATTTCGAAATAGAATTTTCTATTGTAAAGGAAATAATTTTTGGTCTTCTCGTTCAACTACTGTTTTCTACTTATACTTATACTCGTACCTAGTAGCCAGTAGCCAGTAAGTAGCAGAGATTATGTACATATATGTTCAGTGAAATTTGAAATTTTTTATTACCATTTTCCCCTAAGTACTTGTTCTGCTCTGACATAATAATATAATAACTATTTTGGGTATTGTTGTACAAATAATACACGATATGAATCCATTTTTGAATTCTTGAACGACAATACCCAGCAAAGTATTAGCATGACACTTGACCAAAAAACATTTTATTTTGCAAAAATGACAAAAATCTCGACCATATACCTATTATAATTGTAAATACCTAACCTATATATTAAATTTCAAATCAGCTTTTTTTAACATTTAAAATTGAAAACTCTAAAAATGATGTTTGTTTTACCCCTATACAGCTCAGGTTCAGTCCAAACAAAGGCCTAAAAATTCAAAAATGTGATTTTTTCAACATTAAAAAAACCTATTTAAAAAAAATTAATAAATAATACCTACCTATTATATTATACTATGTAATATGTAATACTAAACTAATAGTAAACTACTATCTACCTATACCCTACCTAAAAGTAGGTACCAGTACCAACTAATACCGAAAATGCACATCCTTAGAAAATGCCGATAGTGTTCGCCGTATTAAAAGCACTAGTACTAGTACTTGCTTACTTATAACTATTCTAGTCAGTTTATTTGTAAAGTGACTGAACCTATTTTAATTCAAAATATTTTTTTTTAAATGATCCTGATACCCAAACCTAAACCCATTTTATCTCCTTATTATAATTCTGCTTTTGGTAAACTACAAGTAACAAGTACCCTACTACAATTAAGTTATAAACATTTGATCATATTTTACCATATCACGAATCACTCTTTTATTTAAATGTTTTCTATTACATTGACTTTTTCTTAAAATTTAATCTATCTACAAATACTTACGAGTACGAGTAGGTATATGTATTTAAATAATTATTTGTTGGTATGTCTTATAGTAGGTAAGTAGTAAATACATGAATAATTTCATAACCAGATACCACCTACTGCCTACCTACCTAGACCTAGATGCTACTATAATTTATATTTATAATATAAGCTAGCGTATAACCAGCGTATAACCATGCATGTGTAATAAATAGTCTTTGGTTCGTGATCAATTCGCACTCTGTTAAAAAAGTGTAACAAAGATTTTAAATGAAAATTATACATACTCGTAAATAACAATAAGATATATAGGTATGTATATATGTAAGGCATAAGGTATATTTATGTGAAAGCACATAAACTAAAAATTCTTATCTGAATCAACCCTTCATTTCATTTCTCTATACATATTTGTAATTTGTATCAGTACTTTATGGCCAATTGAGCTTGTTTCTGCATACTTACGCGTCGAGTATCTGAGCAGGTATGATATTTTGAGAATTTCATTTGCAACTTACTTAAAATATATTCATCATATCAAATACCTGGCGCCTGCCAATTAAAAATTGAGAATTGATGTCCAAAATGGCTGATACATATTATTTTTTAGTTTCAATTCAAATTATTAATCTAAGAAAATGTTTTTCAGAAGAAAATTGTAAGAAAAGTGAAAGTAACGATAAAAAGTATTATCAATATAGGTACCTTCAAAACAATTTTAGAAACACTTGAGTCGCTAAAAAATTTTTAATTTAGGCAACTTGAAGTAAAGAAGCTCCATTAATTAACGTATGGAAAAAATACGTTGGGTATGAGTACACAATATAAAATATGTGTACCTATTTAATTGTACCATAATAATGTAGGTAATAATTTTTGCTAGTACAAATAAAGTAAAGTGAATTTGGGTAGGCGAAAGGAAGTTGGATTAGAGGATATTCAAGAAAAAAAGGGATTTGATTTGATAGACATTTTTAGATTTTATTAAGCAATGTGCATGCATAAAATTTATATTTTAAATAGTAGATATATTAAATTTTTTTAGTTCAATGCAATATTGAACGTAGATATCACAGTTATTTGATTGTTTTGAATATAATATAATATAATAAAATATATAAGTTTTTTAAAAATATACAAGCCCCACTTCTTTCATCATCATGTTTGGTATTTTTTGTTCACTAAATAATCGTTAGATTTCTCAGCTATTTCTCGCTAGATTTCTCGACCATATTTGCTTCAAGGAGAGATGGATTAACACATCTCTGGAGAGAAGATGTCAAAATCTCATCCAGTAGTGAATAGAGGAAGCTAAAAAACATAAAATGATTAGCATAATGGAATCCCAGTAAAAATAATTTTCATTGAACCTTTCATTATTCACAAATTTCCAAAGATAAAGTTGTAGATAACTAAATAAAAAATATTTCAAGCTCAGTAAATTATTTATCGGTATAAAATGAATTTAAAAATAAAATGTCATACTGTGTGTCAACTTGTATTTGGTGAAGTCCAAACTTTCCCAAAACTTTTTTTCTCACGCATTCTAATAAAGCCTAAAAAGCAAAATATATTAGAAGAATACTAATTTATAAATTAGTACCATTACTAATTACCCTTAAACCAATTTTAACAACGGCCATCATTATATCACTTTTTTGAAGTTCAACTTGACCAAACACTTCAACTTTCTCTGAAAATAATTTTTGAATATTTGTTGCCATATTTGGATCAATATTAGACCAAAATTGTTGCCTTTGATGGTTTTTTGTTCCAGGCAGTGTACTTTATAAATAAACACCAGTGGTTAATTATCAATCAAATTAGGTAACTATTTTTATATATATGTACCTATAAGAACGACGTGAAGAATCTGAAGACTTTTCACTCTTTAAATAAGCCGAATTATCTTGATCAGGAAATATAGAATCCACATGTTTTTCTAATTTAGTTAATATCTCAATAAACTGTTTCATTTCGTGTTGTGGTCCATCTGGATCTTCTGTCAGGCTTGTTAAATCTCTTGCCAGAATAGCTTTCTTCATTAACTAAATAATTAAACAAATAAAATTTATAAATATAGTATAAAATCGTAATCATAAATATTGAAAAAATATTACTTCAGAAATTTGATTTCCTTGATTAGCAACAAACTCTCGTACAAGAGTTTTAGCAATTGTATTGAGAGCTGTTGCTAAACTTGAAGCACTAGTTAATTTCCATCTCGTATTCCCTTTATCCCTTATCACGTCAAAATCAGCCTCTACTGAATTCAACTAGGTAAAAAAAACATTAATTAATATACCATTAATAAAATCTTTTGTATGTACCAATCATATTTGAAAACTTTAAATTACCATATATTCTACTGTTCCTATTTCAATATCAAGATAAAGTTTCGCAATTAATAACCATGTAAGAGTGTCATACTGATCACTATCTTTTAATTTATCTCCAAACTGAATTAAATATTTAAATGAAGCAACTACAAGCTCTTCACGAATGGTAACTGCCGCCATTTTTTGACGAAAGTCTGAATTTTGTGAAAACTGGTAATCAGGTCTGCAAAAATCTTGAAGTTGATTTAAGCTCGATTTAATTTGTAATATTAATGTTGTTAAAATTGATCCGAGAATTTCTTGTGAAGACCCTATTAAGGAGAAAAATACATATATTAACATGTTTTTCGAAGTTAGTGTATTTAAAAATAGTCTTACCTGGCTGTGATCGAAGTTCAGTGCAAGAATCTTTTACAGCTTTCTCAAATGATGTTTGAATCTTGTTTAAACAAAGTTCTGCATCAAGTTTTGTCAATTTTGATATTAGTTCTAAGCCCAATCTAAATGTAAAAATTGAAATACATGAAGAAATGTTAAGTTGGACACAATTATAATTATATATGAATATTACTCTGCATAGTCAGTGTTTGGGGTGAGAGTTCCCATTGCCATTAGCCTACGATATAATCTATCAAGAGCTTTTATGTATTCTTCTCTAGATTCTTTGCTTTGAGGAACAACTTTCTTTGCAACAATGATTAATTTCATTTCCATTACAGACATGAATTCATCCATCAGTCGATCAACGAATACTTTTAAGGAATCTTGAGACTCCAATCTTACATCCTCTTTTAACCTATATTACGAGTATATTTATATTCACTTTTATTTCTTTGTAAATGACAAATGTTAAATAAAGTTTACCCAGGAATTTGAATAAATGACTGGGTAAAAGAAGCAATGACTAAGCTAAGATTGCTTAGAAATATGCCACAACCAAGTTCCATAAATTCCTCTAATTCAACCTAAAAATACAATTTTAAAATTAATAAACGATCTGGATCTGATTTTGAAAATAGATTTTAATTTTAATACATTTGGAATGTTTGAATTTCTAAGTGCGTTTAGATTTTCAGATAATTTCGGTAAAGCATTTTCTAGAAATCTTTCTCCTAATGTGGTCGAGGATTCTCCTATACTTAAAAGAAGAGATGCAGTTTTTGCCAACTCTTGTGACGATACCTAAGTAAATGGAGTACAGATAAAGAATCTTAAAAAGAATAAAATTCATGTGTAAAAATAAGTGTGTAAAATTCACCTCTTGATCATCAAAATCTTTATATAGATTTTCCCGAATTTTATCTAAAATCTGAAGGCAATCTTCCTTAATTGCTTTTAAACTTGGAAACCCTTTAAACTCATAAAGATACTCGATTCCGTTTATATAACATTTGACTGCTTCATCATAATTTTTCTCTTCTAAATGTTGTTTTAGTCTATTCGGAAGTTCAAAAAGGAATTTTAATTTTTTTAAGAGATCGTGGATTCCAGATAATCTATTAACTTCATCTCGTTTTTCCTGCATAAAAATGCAAAATTACACGGCCATACTTTCAAAGTCTAAACTAAAATGACATTGGTTAATGCACCTTTAAGCTCTCAGAAATAGTTGTAGAATTCTCTGTAATAAGAGCTATGTTTCTGGACAAAAGGGTCATTTTATCTTCCATCTCTCGAAAATCAGTTTTCATCTTTCGTATGGAATTCTATATAAAGAAAAATTTAATAAATATCAATATATTAGTAAGAATCATTACTATTTTCTGTTCAACTTACAGTTGCAAGGATAAATTTATTATAATTTTCATAAACAAGTGTCTGCATATCTGAGTCCAAGTCTTGAATTTGTTTTATAAGGCTGGACTCTGTTTCCATTAATTTGTTTAAAGAATACTCCTACAAAACAAATAAATTAAAGTAAAATAAATGTCAACGACATACCTTCTACATAAAGGTATATTTATAATATAAGCACATAGTGTAATAAATAGTCTGTAATAATATTTAAAGACTACTCAATTCATTTTCTCAGCTCTGAAAAACCAAGGTCCTCAATTTTAGGTCCACGTATTGACTTGTGAAATTGAGGCCCAAATCGGGTTTATTATACTTGAATTAAATAAATAGAAAGAAAGCATAAAAGTTAGATAGATGATGACTTGTACAAAGACGAAGATCATACTAATCGTAAATACTAAAGATAAGGAAAATAATTAATATGAATAAGTGTAAGGTACATTGGAATGAGTAAAATACCTTAATTATCTTTTGAATGAACAAATCCGAGTTAAAATTGGTCCCGTTAATATCATAAGGGTTTCCATTTGTCCCCACAAGTGACTTTCTCTGATCTCCAGCAGCTCCAGCTCCAGATGGTCCACTTGCCATACTGGCAAGCAAAGTGTTCAAAGTGGATAGATAGTGACAGTCGACAGTATAAGTTATCAGATGACTTAAAGGGCTTGATTTTAGCACGATCGATTCAGTTTCAGTCTGCAGTCTTAGGGACTTAAATACTTGAATTGTAAATTACAATCATCTGCTGATGCTGGAATTACTCATTTTAACAAAATGTCCAGCTGCATGAACTTGCAAAATGCAAATGAATGTAGGTACTGAACTGAACTGAAATTGAACACCTTATTAATTGCCTACCTGATATTTGTAGGTACTTTCTTATTTCTTTCTTCACATAAAAGACATTATGTAAACTTTGGCAAACAAATGTCAATCCAGATCCAGATCCAGAGTCAGATCAGAAAATCTCAAAAAGCCAAGATTTTTGACATAAAAAATAGGTAAATAAATAATTTGTGCAAGAAGTAGTGACTGAAAGTGAACTAAAAAGTTTTAGAAGATTTTGAATTGATTTGAAAAAAGTCAAAAAAAATCTTTAACAATTTTCAATCTCAAGCTCAAATCGCAGAGCAAATGCAATCGACATAATATTACATTACACATGTAATATATAGGTATATAAAAATAAAATCCAATCGAATCCAATCCAATCAAAAATAAAAAAAAATAGTGTCAGTGTCAATTGATATTAAAAATCTTTGTCTTTTTGACGAACCGGTTCTAAAATCGTCAATTATCGTCAATTTGGTCAAAAATTCATCGTGTCGTGTTTATAAGTACCCTACCTCTTAGGTAGTAGTGGCAGGTAGTTTTTTTAAAATACAAATATGTTAATTTAGGTAGGATTTATTTTAAGTTTTTTAGTGATATTTTTATTCATAAATATTTAATTATCATTTCATTATTTAAAATGACAGGTGACATTTTGACGGTTGACAATGTCTGCGTAGTCTTTAGGTGATTAATACAGGTAGGTAGCTAGCTATAGGTGCAAATTGTTCTGGTCATTTCGTTGGTCATTCTAATCGAGCTAATTGAGGTCATTCTCATCTAATCTAATGGAGGTTGGTAAAGTAAGTCAGTTTCATTCTGGATTCCGGACCTGTCAACTTGCCTATTGAGGTCTTTGAACTTCAAATGAGCATCGTTCTGGTCCCGTTTTTTAAGGACCTTACCCGTTTTGAGTCAGTTCATGGGACTGGACTCAAAAGAGTAGTGACTGGTCCAGAATCCATAGTTCTTATATTGTATTTTATTGTACAGGGTGGCCCAAAACATAAAGTAAAAATTCTATATCTTCTATAAAATAGAAGTAGAAATTCTGGTGGCCCAGAATTCTATAAAATTCTGTTATAGAATTTCTGCCCTGTGGCCCAGAAATAACCCCCAAACTTTTTTTGATTTTAAATATTAAGTTCGGGGGTTGTTTCTGGGCCACCCTGTATACATTGACAATTTTCTATATTGTTCTTATGTTTTTTTTTGTTTTTTTTTGTAGGATCAATATGAATTGGATTTTGAAGATGATGGCGACGAAACCGAGTCTTCTTCGTCTGATTCAGAGCAGGTTATTGAGACCAAAAAGAAGCTGGCAAATGATTCGGAGAAATGGTTTCAGGTAATTTCTTTCATAATTCCTTCTTCATTCAATTCTTCATTATTTTGTGATTTCAGATGCACTTGGAAGGGAAAGCTTCATGGACCACCAAAACACCTGCAGTAGCTGAATCAACATCGGAAGTATTAGGTTCAGGTGACACAAATGATGATGGGAAGTCTAGCAAAAAAGATGACATTTATTCAAGATTACAAAAGATTCAAGTGTCAAAAATGAGAGGAAACAAGCAATCAACTTCGTCGACAGTTAAAAAAGTATACACTTCAAACTATAAAAGTCCAAATAAACCAGTCTTACATTCATCACAACAATCAAAGCAAGCTCCAGTATCGGTTGAATTAAGTAAAATTAAAAGAGATAAGCATGCAGCAAAAGAAAATGAAAATAAAAATGATCAAGATACAACGAGAAAAATAAAGTTGGGAACTGGTGATCAAAAGCCGAAAAATATAGCTGTTGAAAAAAATTTACCAAAATATTTAAAGGGTGGATATTCAAGTCTTTTAGATTTAGATGAAACACTAACTAAGGAGGCTCAAAACGAAGCTAACATTTTAACAAGATCCTTATCTCGACCTGAAACCTCAAAGCCTAAAAGATTAATTTTTGATTTCAAGCCCATAGATAACCCGGTAAGTTCTTTTAAAATCATTTTATATAAATCAAATAAGCATAATCATTAATCTTAAGCATGTATTTTACCATTAAGCTAGAAGGATTTATGAAAGCATTTTTTATTTTTTAACAGATTCAATTACAATATTTAAGATGGGAAAAACTTCAACATGTTATTCATTTAGGAAGTACTACAAAAGAAATTTTTCATATGAATTCATTCTCCTATGATAAATACTTGCGATCTCGAATACCACTTAATACGTTACATGTAAGTGGGATTTTACAAGTCTTATAGAATTAGTTTCTAGTTTATTAAAATAACAATATTCCAAAAATAATTATGAAAATTTTATATCACTTTTAAGGCAAATACACAAATGGATGATATAATGGACAATAGCACTCAAACATCAACATTTGAAGTAAAATCAAAATGGACACAGAAAAATCCTTGTTGCTCTAATTATCCGATAATAAGTTGTAAAGATTTTAGCAAAAGTTATCAGGTAAATTTTATTCTTTATGTCAAAATTCAGAAAATAAATAAAATATTAAATATACATAATTAACATTTTAGGATGCTCATGGTGTTGGTGATTTTGAAGAATCAAGTCCACCTGGAATCCACTCAAAACAGTTTAGAAATGCAATAAATAACAGGACTAATATAAATAGGTTTGTCAAACGATCCTCTGATTTGATGATTGGTTTAATGGAAATTCAAAAAAGAAAAAGGCCTCAAGGAACAAATCAAGAATCCGGATTTAAATTTAATAGAGGGTTGTCTGCTTTTGATAATTTGGAATCACATGACTTAAAATGTAGCGGAGAATTAATTGCTTGTTCAAATAGACCACAACTTATTTCAAACTCTGATTCAGACCAGCAAGATCAGTAAAAAAAATATATTGATATTTAGATAATTTTTTGCAATGCTTCATATAATATATGGTTTTTTTAAAAATTATTTTTAGGTTTCAAGGGTCAAAAAGTATTATTACAATTTGGACAGTAAAAGAGCAAAGCAATCCTTGTCACATTTTACGTGTTTGGGGCCAAGTCACATCTTTGAATCTAGATTCAAAATTTCAGCTCGTTGTTGCCGGTCTTAATGATGGTTCACTTAATCTGTGGAATCTCGAAGGTAAGGATCTAAAGTTTGTTTAAAAATATTACCAGAACTGAAATTCTTTATTAATTTTGATTATTTTAGATCCTATTATGTATCAAAAGCAAGTTCAACAAAAGTTTTTACTTACTCCAAGCATTAGCACAAGTACGATATTATAATAAAAATTTATATAAGTGTAAAGGAAATTGCTAAAAATAGTAATATTGTAAATTTATTTTTAACTAGGTTGTATGGAAATGAAAGAATTTGATTTATCAAATCATGTTGCTCCAATTATTGATTTAGAAATAATGAATGAGACACCAAATTGTACTCAGGTAAGATTATAATATTAATAGTATGCAGAAAATTTTATATTTCCTTATTTTTATGTTTATCTAGATAATTTCTTTGGACAAAAGCAAAAAGCTAATAGTTTGGGGCTGTATTAAATCCGAGTCCCTCAATAATGATAAACTTGTTGAACAAAATGCTCCGTGGACAAAGCTTCGGTTAATTGTTCGAAATATAATCAATTTAGAGGAAACATTCTCTTCGAACTTACTATGCTTTACTGGTTGGAGTGATAATAGTGGCACAAATCTTGTATTTGGCACGAATACGTGTGCACTGGAGAGGACTTCATTATGGACTAAGGATCCTCTAATTTTGAGAATAGAATCTGAAACGAAAGGAATCATTAATATTCATTCTATCAGCTTTAATAGAGAAACCGGCCTTGTTGCGGTAAAATTACAATATTAAAAAATATGAACCTACAATTAAAATACTAATACTATTTTTATGTTTAAAATTAAAGGCCGGATGTGATGATGCTTATTGTAGGATATTTGACGTAAATCGTAAAGAAGTAATTGCTCTTCCCTGCAAAGGTGTGTATTTCTTTTACACAAATTCCATTAAATAAATCGAAATACTTAATTTTTAAGGCGTTCCGTTAAATGTCATCTGGAGCAAAAGGAGAATGTCATTACTTTTTATAGGTCTTGAAAATCGAATTGAAGTTTGGGATCTTGCTGAAAGCGATACTATTCCTACAAGAAAAATTTCAGCCAATGGTCTTAAAGAGTTTGACATTTATTCCACTGATTCACAAGAATATATTGTAAGTTATCTATCTTTTTTTAATATCAGTTCTTTCATTTTTCTAAGTTCTATTTGTTTAATTTAACTCTGAAAACTATGTTTTGGACTCAATTTTGTATTATTTTTAGATGTAAAATGAGATATATATAACTTTTTCAGAGCTTAATTACAAATAATAAATAGATAAGGTACCTACCCAGTTTACTTGTCCGCGTCATGAAAAACCATGCCATGACCTCTGAAATAAAGTCTAATTTTAATAGAATTGAGGTTATAGTATAGTTTTCAAGAATAATTATTTTGCATTGCAATTGCAGTGGATTGTCGTTTTATATTTTTTATTATTTTTAGGAATCTCTTGCTTATCCTTATTAATTATATCCATCTCTGGAAACACAAGTCTCGATTTTACAGTATTAAATCAGTATTACATTTGTAGTAAATGCATGAAGCATTGAAATTTTTTTTGAAACATGGAAGCGTTGAAACCAAATTGATTTCAAAGCTGAATTAAATGAATACTAACTGATAGATTTATCTAGAAAAATACAGATAAGTCACAATATTTTATTTAATATTATGATTCAATTTTTTTTTAATTTTAAAGGCAAAGATATCAAATAACCAACTCTACATTGAACCTATTCCTGGAAAAGAGATCAAACCTTTAAGAGAAAGAGAGAAATCAGCGTTCAGGGAAAGACTTCACCTCAATCTATCCTAATTCTATACAAAAAATAATTCAACTTATTACCTCACTACTCACTACATAACTAATCAGTTCTAGTCCATATGATATCGCAAAATAATCATTCGGTATTCATATTTTTTTGCTAAATTTAAATGTGCAAATCTAACAAGTCTATTATTTATTAAAATCGATCTCAATTGACACAATAAAAATTCAATATATTTTGTTCATTATGTTTTATGGAGCAGTTTTTTCTTTATTTTTTCATATTTACTTTCTATCACCCTTTATTCAGAATCAGAACAGTTATAGATAGAATAAAAATCGACACATATAACCATCTTAACCACTATTTATAAAAGAGGTCCAAAACCAATTTTAAAAAGAAATTAATGAGATCAAATCAAGTAAAAAATATTCAGTTACAGTTATAAATAATTTATAGGTACTATTAGCTTATTAGTTTAATTAGTATTATAGAAAAACAATTAATTAGAAAATATTCTTTGACCTTAATTTCAGTCTTTTACAAACAATTAGCAATGAGTCTAATGTTAATAACTACTAGACATTACTACTACCTATTACCTAAGTGGTATAATTATGAATATTTATTTCTGATTTTACACAAAATCAGATAAAAAATAACTAAAGATAAAACTTAAAAAAGATTTACTGTAAAAATTTTCTAAAATATAGAATGAACATTAGATATAAAATAAAATATTGCAATTTAAAAAATTTTTGGTATCAAAAAATATCTTTCCATTCGCGATCAGTATAAGTAGTATTTTAAAAGTACCTTGCTCACCTATGATATCGAGATAAATATTAGGTAGCATATTAAGTAGGTTAAATAGATTATAAACACATGAAATTATCAGTACATGGTACATACCTAGGCATACCTTAGGTTTCGGAGACAAAAACCATAAAATAGTTTTTTTAACATCTTTATGGGCTATGGCTATATTAAAATGTAAAAGTAAAGAAGAGTAGTAAAATAACTAAAGTTTAACAAAAAGTTATAAAAGTTTTTTTATATAAGAGGTAGGTATATTTTTTTAGCTCAAGAAAAAATTTGTTTTTAGCTCATATTTTCCAATTCCATATATCAGTAAATATAATTATGTTATGATACCTACCTACCTACCTATAATAAATATAAAGTAGGTAATAGCCAGTAGCAGTACCTTAATTTCAGATTCCAGATAAATAATTTTAAAGAGCCTATAGAAATCTTAATGATATTTGGTCAATAAAAGAATTAATTTGCTTACACTACTTTTTTACTTTATCTAAAATACTTTTTAGTAATAGGTATTGTAAATTGTATCTACCGACCGGACCTAGATGTTTATTTTAGTTTTATATCTCAATTTCAACTTTCACCGCTTTCACTTTTAACTTTCTATAATCGTATTTTATAATATAATGTAAGTATACGAAAACAATGAACATATTCATTTTGTCTGTGTTTATGTAATTCAGCTCTGAACAATAAAATTTTGATGTCGAATTTAGCATTATATATACCTAATTAAATTGATGCCAAATCTGAATGAAATCAACAAACTACTAATTACAATAGCCTGTTTTAAGATTTGAAGTTTAAATTGCAATTTAAAATCCGAGGCTTTGAAATAGCTAAAATCTATCTAATATTAATTATATTAATTAGGCTAGGGTATCTATGATAAAATAATGATAATTATGAGAAAATAATAAAATGATAAATAATTAGGGTAGGTATCTATTAGGGGCCTAATAAAATATTGCGAAGAACGTTTTAAAAAACTTATTAAGTTAATTTAAATTAAATAGTACTAGTATTAAATAAAAAAGGTGATAGTGATGATATTAAATGAATAAATGACTCAATATTGCGTATAATTATAAATAATAATTATATAATTCAATTCTTAATAATAAATAACTAACGCCTACCTACCTACTGATATTACATAGTTAAAAGCACAAAAATTAAGAAAACGGCAATAACTTAAATTGTGCAATTGCCATTAAAAGTACTTATCCCAAGTGAAGGATTAGGTTTAATGTTTAAAAACCTATACTTGGAAGATAATACAGCTTTAACGGTGGGTCACGAAATCTCCATCTGGTCACATAGACGAATTTTAGCGTATGATCTTTCCCGAGGATTTCATCGTTACACATTAAATCGATCTGAAAAAAGAACAATATTGTAATAGCAATTAGATACCTTAAATATATATTTGTTACAAGCGATAGGATTGAAAATGATGGAAAATATGTAATGTATAAGTGACACTGACATACCTCTTTGTACTTATCCATAGAATTTAACGCTTTCTTGGCAATATATTTCTTTAAGTGTGTAATTGTCGCTGTCAAGAAAGAAATTTTAAAAACAATTATAGTTTTCTTGTTCGATATTTGATTAGAAAATATGAATATGAAGCTAACAAACCTAGTGCTGAACATCTGATAAACTTATGTCTTAACGTTTTCATGCCTCCATTTCTACATTCTAATTGTATGTTAACCTATGAAACATTAGTTTAAACGAAAAAAATTGAATAGATGTCTCAAGTAAATAATGGTTTTTAAAATTATGAATTTACCTGTTCATCATATCGATGAAAATCAGAGTCGATAGGTTTATTATCTTCACTCACTGAAGCGTCATTATCAGCGACATTTACTGGATTATCTTTAGGACAATTGGCTCCTCTTAATCTATAAAATTCTCTTTCTCTCTTTTGCTCACCTTTAAAAGAACAATACAATTAATACTTTAGATTAGATATCACTATCAGACATGAAAAGTATCAGGCTCTCGAAAAGAACGCCAAGAACGAGATTGAGATAAGGCATTATTTTCCAGACTTAAGATTGAGTAGAACAATTCGACTTTATTTCGAAATATTTTAATAAAACTTACTTTCTTGGAGATTTGGTACAAGTTTATAAACGATGTCTTGCATCGTTCTATCGAAGCTAATATACTGAAGTGGATGGGATTGATGTATCATCACTTCACAGGCTGGACATGTATTGTTTTCTTCAAGGTGTTTGACTAATAAAATGATATAAAAGTAAAATTATATTGATATATAAGCTGTAATAGATATCATGACCTATTACAACTATTAAATTTCCTAATGCATTTTCCAGACAAATGACAGGAATCTAATAAGAGATTAAATCCAATTAAAGTGCTTACCCAGGCAGCTCTTACAAACTTTAAATAGAAAAAAAAAAATTTATATATATATATATAATTCAATTTATAATTCAAAGTTAAATATTTAAAAACTTACAAGTATGCAAACATTCTGTGACTGTTGTTGCATCAATTAGGTAACCCCGACACAATTTACAAGTAATATAGGGATTTAAAGTCTTTAATTTAATAATTCTTTCCATTTTTATATCAGTTGCAGTAGTGCGTGTAGAAATATAAGTATTAAGATCACAATAAATTAAGATGTACAAGAATCATTCCAAGTTACAAAATCCACAATTTTTTTTTAGAAAAATTAGTTAGAAAGTGACATTTTAAAATAAACACACTTATGCAGATCGGATAACCTTTAAAAACAAGGATTATTTCGTAAAAACCTGCAATTAAATGAATATATTATGTAAAATATAATATATTTCAATCACTTATTTATAATCTAATTCTGATTATTGATAAAAACAACAAAATTAGATTGCCGATTGCCGACAGATACAGATAAATGATATCTAGACAGTTCTTTCTGTTTCTACATAGTAGGTATGAACCCTATGTAGGTATTAATATTTCAATTCTTTTATATTACATTGCATGAAGTAAAATAACCTAGCTAGAAAAAATTGATATAGGTACTTGATATATCAATATAGGCTCGGTTTTTATAGTAGAAACAAGCTGAGCCTGAAATTATTCTAAAAGCTTAGCTTAGCTTAGATTTAGAAATTGGTCTCTCTATCTAGTTTTACCACTGTGCAGGTGCAGTGTTGAGCTTACTATTTGGCTGATCTTGAGATTATTTCCTATCTTTTCCTATTTCCCAAAAGGGCAAATACTATAAAGTATAAAGTCAATAATATACAAGATAAGGTCTGGATTTGGTTTATGTTTAGGTACATGTACATAATATTATATTAAACTATTATTAGGTATTATTTAAGCAAGCGAGAAGTTAAATCACTTGGTTCATTCCTCTATTATTTCTGATATGATTATTATTTGTACTGGCCTGTGTACTCAATGACCTTTTAAGAGATCAGACAGATAGTTTAAACTTTAAAAGATAATTTATTATCTCTTATTGGTAATTTCCTTGATTGTCAATTATTAATACCTCAGTCATAATAAAAATTTTAAAAAATACATTCAAAAACAAATTAGAATATTATGTACTATAATGTAATGAAATGATGTTCAAAAAAATAATGTCATTACTTCATAAAAATCACAATGAAAAGGAATGAACTGCTTCAATAAAAGTTTTGACACCTTCAATGGGAGTTTCTGGGTAAATCCCATGACCAAGATTGCATATATAGCGCTCTTTACCGAAACCTTCAACCATGTTCTTAACCATTAGCTGGATAGATTCCTTTATTTAAAAAGAATTTTGTAATATTAGTATTAGATAAAAATGAACAATAATTTGTTAAACTTTTTGTAATATGGATAAAATGAAAAAAAAATATCTTTGCTAACCTTATCTCCGAATAAAGCACAAGGCTATTTGTTGAATAAATAAATATTTTAGTTTTTTAGGAATCAAACTATATTAGCAAATAGTAGATACTTAGCATTAGTACTTACATCAAGATTTCCTTGAAGAATACTTTTCTGGTCTATGAGACTTCTTGCCAACTTTGGCTCGACTGTCCAGTCTATTCCTACTACTTCATAACCAAGAGTACCGAGTTCTGAAAGAGCATAATGGGCACCTTTTGCGAAAATTACCTATAATAATTCATAAAAATATATTATTAAAGTAGGTATGTACAAATTTTTAAAATGAACTATTATGTAGGTAAATTTAATAATATTATAGCTAGAATAGTGTAAGAAAAGAAATACCATTGGCACTGGGGTAATTCCTCTCTCTTTGAGTAAATTCCTTACGTCTGATGAAATTCTTTTTAACGAAGGAATACAAAATTTTTTAAAGAGTTCGGGACTAAGAAGATCCGCATGTGATTCAAAAACTTGAAGCATCTTTAAAACGTAATATTAGATTTATCATTAAATTTAGAAATTCAACTAATAAAATGAAAACTTTTTAGAAATTTACCTGTGCTCCTGCAGCAACCTGCTCAACTAGATAATAAATTACAACCCTTTCAAGTAAAGCAATGAATTTTTCAGATTCCATTGGATATTTGTAAAGCCATCCCTTCGCTTTGGTAAGAGTTTTACTTCCACCACCCTCGATCATGTAACTCATAAGTGTCCACTATATTAAAATTAAAATACTTTATTTATATTATGAAATGAATATAAAAAATGTATGATGATTATTAAAGTAATAAGGATATCTTACAGGAGCTCCACTAAAACCAAGCAATGGTACAACACCTTCAAGTTTTTTTCTTGTCAAAGTTATTGCATCAAGAGTACTTTTTAGTTTTTCTCTAACATCCATGTCCCATTTTAATCGTTGCAAATCTGTTGGAACATCGATTGGCTCCAATAATACTGGTCCTACATTCGGAACCATTTTGACAGTCATCCCTAAAATGGAAATTGGAACAATTAATAGTAATGAAAATGAACTTGAATTTATTTTAAATTTTTGCAACTCTACTTACCAAGACCGGCTGGAATGACCAGTATGTCAGAAAATATTATAGCTGCATCTAAATCATATCTCTTTATTGGCTGCATTGTAACTTCAGCAGCAAGTTCAGGTGTTTTAATAATCTCGAAGAAATCATGTTTTTTCCTTAGTTCTTTAAATTCTAAATAAAAGATTATCCATAATCATATTTTAACATTATATTATATTAGATAGTATTAGTATATAGTAAGTCAAGTATTAAATACTTAACTTAATCAATCAATTTTAATTTTATAGATGTAATTACCTGGTAAATGTCTACCAGCTTGTCTCATTATCCAGACAGGAATTTTTGATGTCTTTTCTCCTCTTGCAGTCTTTAAGATTAAGTCATTGATTAGTGGTGGAAACTAGAACATAATTGAAATATAAAAATTTTATTTTTATAATACATATCAATTGATAAAATTGATAAGGTAAGGTTAAGGTATAAATAAGTTACGATAAATAGGTACTCGTGCACTACAATTTATTACTACCCTGACCAGACTGACACCCTACTACTAGGTACTATACAGGAACGAGACTAACGTATAATAAATGTAATGAAGAGATAAGTAATTTTAAATTCTAACATTAATTTAAATAAAATGAATTACGTAACATATGTACGTAATCGTATATAACCCATCTCTGAAAAACCAAACCAAACAAAGAAAAAGTATTTTGTCTATTCTACTTACATAATTATGTACTACATACAACTTACATAATGTAAATGTACATATTATATGTAAATTTTATGTAATACACGTGGATATCGATCCACGGATCCAAGTATGTATAAGGCCAAAATCTGGCTTTTCAGTTTCATACCGGAATTAATTTTAATTTATATTATTCTCAATTTGAGAATCATAAATAAAAGTCAAAGCCAGATAATGAATCTAATAAAAAATCTAAACTAAAGTTTAAATTTAATTGTAGTTGACACTTTACAGGGTGTCATGCTCATGCTGGTCCAAGCCAGGGTAGTAAAATATAGGTATAGAGCTAAGAGTAGTAAAAAGGTTAACTCGCCGATTCGGTTTCTATCTTTTAACACCCCGGCCGGCATAAATTACATAACATTACATTTAAGTAAGTGAAATAATGATTTAGTAAAAGCATCTTATTATGTAACTTACCTCAGACATGTTGACACTGGGCCTAGTTAGCAAACTATCGTTTTAAATACTCGAATGATAATGTCAATGTCAATTAAACTAAATGACTTTTGGACAAATCAATAAATAAAATTTGGAGATTTTTCCGGACGGATTAGGTGATGTGACAATTTTCAAGTTTTTTGAGATTTTGACTTTTTGAGTGAATCTTATCTTGAACTTGAAGTAGGTAAGTACCTACTTACTATGTACAACTAAACTCTAAACTGAACTGATCCTGAGAGATGATGAGAGACTAGAGACTACTGACTACGAACTACGAGTAGTATAGAGGAGCGAGCGGGTGGGTTTCTCTATTTTAAAAACTTTCTCTCCTCAACCTCAAATCAAATAAAACTAATAAAACTCAAAAAAACGTGCAATTTTTTTTAATTTTAATTTTTTATTATAAAATTAAAATTTATAAAAAATCGGTTCTTTTTTGTGATTCAAGCAAGTCACTTATCTTTCAAATTAAGTTACTTTAATTGAAGCTCTAACATTTTTGATAATTGGACTTAATTGTGGAATTTTTGGTAAGCACCTTACATTACTCCATATTACACGCACTTTCAATTTCAATGAATGCAATTTATAAGCATATTATTAGTTTCTTGATTCTTGTAATTTAAGAGTAGTTAAACATAAAATTTAAAATAAAACAAAGTACTTTTGGGTTTGGGTGGTCGGTGGTAGGTAGGTAATAGGTAAATTAATTGTTAAGTAAATTATTATACGTATGTAAAGTCTTCTAAAGTAAAATAATGTAATAATGTAAACCCTTTACTACTTTATATTTTGAAAATTAAAGTTGACAAAAATAGGTAGGTACTTTAGTAGGTAGGTAATATAATAGATAAGGTAGGATACTTTAATCTTAAACACCTCCTATAAAAAAATAAGACTTTGGCCTCCTTGGCCTCTCCTTTTTTGTAAAATAAAGACCTATTAATAATTGGTTTTTCAGTTTCAGATTTCAGACGCATAACTATATTTTTGAAGAGATTACATTACATTACATGCATCATGCATGGAGTGGATAGTTAAATTAAAGATTTATATTTAAATAGGTACCTATTACCTATGCGGCGCCTATCCTTAATTCTGTACCTACCTAAGCTATGCAATGATTAGATTATTGATTAATGATTGATTAAATTAAATGTAATGATTAACATTTTACAAAATATTTTAGAAAGTATTAAAATGGACACAATGGAAATTGACGCATCGAGCCGAGTTGCGAATGAGGAGGAAGTGGTCAAGAAAAGACGAGGGAAGAAGAGGGCTGCCAAAGAAGACAAAATGGACCAAAGTGCTGCTCCAGCTGATGGATCTGTAGTAGTAAATGAAAAGAAATCAAAATTAGTGGAGATGAGAAAAATCCTAGTTCCAAGTCATCGTTATACACCTTTAAAAGAGAATTGGTTGAAAATATATACACCAATTGTTGAGAATTTAGATCTACAAGTCCGATTCAACCTTAGAACTAGAAATGTCGAGATAAGAGAAGGAAGTAAGGGTGAGGCTCCACCAGGATATTTACAAAAAGCTGAAGATTTCGTTCGTGCATTTATTTATGGCTATGAAGTTGAGGATGCAATGGTGAAATATTAATAAATCTAGATTTATTTTACAATCTATAATTCTAAGTAATAAAATAGCCTAACTAACGACTAAAGATAAACAATAATATAGTAAAACAAAACTAATTCCTATTTCTATTTTAGGCATTAATTCGACTTGAAGATCTTTTTATTGATACATTTGATGTGAAGGATGTTAAAATGCTAAAATGTGATCACTTATCAAGAGCAATCGGGAGATTAGCAGGGAAAGGTGGTCGAACTAAATATACAATTGAAAATGCTACAATGACTCGTATAGTATTGGCCGACTCGAGAGTTCATATCCTTGGCTCTTATTCAAATATACAATTAGCCAAAAGAGCAATTTGTAATCTAATCCTTGGCTCAGCCCCTTCTAAAGTTTACGGAACATTAAGATCAATGTCAACAAAAGCATCTTTCTAATTATTACAACTACTAGATTACTATCTAAAAACAATATTATTTCTATATTATATTTTCGTTTCGCTGCCTCTGGCCATTTCCATTCTAATTCAGGTTAATGGGTCTGGTTACAGGTTTTGTTATAAAATTAAATATTTTCTTTGAATTGTACTTTTCTATAACGATTTTAAAGAAATTAAATAAATAAATTGGATGGAATGAAATCGAATCGACATGATGTTTTACAGTTATCTAAGGATAAGAGCTTAAAACTATTATTTTAGCATTTTTATTTCCGTTTTATCAAACAATTTATATTACATTACACACCATAATAGTAATAATATCCTGAATCCTTGATTATATACACCACTATACTTAACCATTTAAAATACATTAGAGGTACTCATTCCGCCTTAGCCACTTCGCCAGTTGGCCAGTTTTAGTCAAAACTGGCTGGCCAGTTTTTTGTGAAATGAGTTGACTTTTAATTAAATAGCCACTTTCATAGCCACTTTTGCATCATAATTTTTATCTTTTTTTT
>JAQIXA010000581.1:0-39434 GCA_034699045.1 Nanhermannia cf. coronata Gr-Ori-00579
TCGATTACCTCATTTTTGATTTTTTCCCATTTGATTAACATGGGGAACCCTTTAAGGGCCCCCTGACCCCAAAGAGTTGGGCAATCTGAAATTTTTTTTGAGCATGCACAACTAGACCCTATAAAAGGGTCCTCCATGCCAAATTTGGTTAAAATCGGTTGAGTAGTTTTTGAGTTATGCCGCGAACATACATACAGACAGACTGACAGACAGACGGACAAAGTGCAAGCATAGTTGAATAGTAAGTGTTCGCTTCGCTCGCACAATGAATTGAACTGAAATTTTTTGAAATTTTGAAAAAAATCAAGTTTTTTACAAAATATACAAGTTCATACTATCTACTCATATCTATGAATTCCAAGTTAGATGAGACTCAAAAAAATGTCAACTTTAAATTTAAATTTTACAAATTCTCATGAATTTTAAAAATGTTCAAGATTTAAATTAGACTAAAAACAATCTACTTGATTGCTCCTTCTATTGTCTTCATATTTAAGCCTTCTAGACTTGAAAAAGGTAGGTAAATCTGTACCTATAAGTACTAGCACTAGCATAGTATATCGATGGTACTAGGTAATATCAACAATAAGTACCATAAGCTAGCTTCATCAGGATCAGTACAAATTAATCAGATTTAAGAAGGATAGGTTGGAGGACTAGAATTCTATTTCGAAAATATTAACTCTAATTATAAGTGTACTAATAAATTTTTCAGAATGTTTACAATTAGATGCTTTTGTTTGTGATTTAATGTTTGAGTAAAAGTGCTATTTTGGGACAGAAAGAAAGTAAATGAAAAGTTAAATAAGTATAAGTGCCTACTAATACTTGTAGTATGTAAATAGACTATAGGGACTGAAGATTATTTTGAGTATTTTATTTTGAGAGTTTGAGGACGATAAAGCAGGGGCAGTCAAGTCCACATTGTATAATGAGTTGTCGGAGAATTTATTTTATTTCATTATAGAACTAGTAGTACTAACTACTAATATAATATTAGGAGGAAATAATAAGAATTAAGGTTTTTGGGCTTTCTCGAAGAGTTTCCTTTATTTTATTATCTCACAGTCCATTCTCATGCTATTTTCAAGTTTGTCTTTGCAAAGCCTGAGCTGAAGAGTTACGAGAATTAAGTAATTCATTTGATTTACGAGGTTAAGAACAAGAAATTAAAATAATGTGAGTTGCATTCTACAGTCCTACCATCTTCTCCAGCTTGTTTCAGCTCAAAATGTCTACAGTATATCTCAGAATAGAAGATGCATTTTAAACTTTATTTTAGACAAATCTCAGACTCTAAATTGTCAATAAACCTTTGAAAATTACATTTAATAACGGTAAAATGTAGTATTCTTATATTTTGACAGTCTGTTTTTGACTTTAAAAGAATTTTTACTCAAAGTTTGATACAGTATACCTAATATTAGTAATTGTGACTAGTAGTATTACAAGTACTTCCTATTTTGGAAAAGTTTAAAGTATTTTTTATGGTATTTGAAAAGTGAGTATGTGAGCTTATAAGAGGTCTTTTATACACTACATTAGTATTAGCTGAATGGGAAAAAGTGTTTTCTACTTCCTAGTTAAAGTACTACAGAATATTAGATACAAGTATGTGCTAGTATATCTTAACATTTCTAAAGGTAAGCTTGAGATCTACTAAACTCCATTTATAGTTAGTATTTTAGTATTTAGGTAGGGTACTTATACAGTAGGGTAGTGATATTTGAGAAAAGTCAGCCTTAAAATAAGGTTCCTAAAAAGAAAGTTGGAATTTTTAAGTTAGTTTAAACTCTTGCTTCTTGGATTATCCGGCACAAGTAAAGTCTCACAAAAGCATAAAAATTTTCCCAATTTTAGATAGTACCCTACTTACTCAATTAACTATTCTTATCCTCGATAAATCCTTGCATTTGCTAATATTTAAATTATAGATCTTCAACGAGCTTTTTATTCTCATAAAATCCATCTAATAGTAAAGGAACTAGAATATATTTCATTGCCTTTTGACCTTTACAGGTCACTCCGGGGTCATATTTAAGATGTGTTGTGTTAGCAGAGATTGAGTTCAATTTATCTAGATTTAGCAAATAAAATAGGTAAAACCCGTGAAATATTTGCCAAATCTGGAGAAATTAAACTCAATCTCTGCTAGATTGAAGTCAATAACAGTAGACTAAATGCATTATTACCCCAATATCCAAATAAAAATTTTCTAAAATTAAAATCTACCTAAATACAAAAACAAGCCAAAATTTGATTTTAATTTTTAAATGTTAGGTAGTCCAACTTCTTCATTGTTTAAAATTAGGCCTTTTGGTAGCATTACTTGTACATACTCGTAGAAAGTCGAAAATGTGTGTACAAAAATGTATATTTTATATTGTAGACTTTTGCTAGGATTCTAAGGACATATGAAACAGAATAATAATATACTAGTAGGTAGTACTATGTACGTAAGTTAGAAGTTTGTCTTGCTATTTCTCTATACACTATACATAAGGTTACGCAGACTCTTAAAACTCCGAATTTGGAACCAACTTTTCGGTTTTTCGAGTATTTTCCCCAAGTAGAGATAGACTGTGGAAAATTTCTTCTCAAAACTCGGATTTTATGAGATGATTTTTCTCTTTCACTTCCAGAACTGACCTACTCATAGAACAGACAGGTTGTGGGATTTCAAATTCCCTCCTCTTACAACAAAAATATTAAAATTACCACTAAATAATCACCGGTCTTCAATTATATCCAGAGTACATAAAAGATCACCAAACTACCTGGACAAGTAGTTGTAAAAACATGTCCATACTTCATTTTTTTCCTAATTTTTCTAATTTCAATTATAATCAGAAACACTCGACAAAATTCCATCATTCTCGTTTCATTTTCATTTTTTTAATTTAAACCGCGGTGTTTT
This sequence comes from Nanhermannia cf. coronata Gr-Ori-00579, assembly GCA_034699045.1. Classification (NCBI taxonomy): domain Eukaryota; kingdom Metazoa; phylum Arthropoda; class Arachnida; order Sarcoptiformes; family Nanhermanniidae; genus Nanhermannia; species Nanhermannia cf. coronata Gr-Ori-00579. The sequence continues at coordinate 2,918 of JAQIXA010000581.1, forward strand.
GCAAATCCCTTACAAATTGTATAAAAACTTGATACTACTTTGGTTGTGAGTTTCACATGACCAAAATTTATTTTGCCAAAGGGAAAAGTGTTTAAACAAAATAAATCAGCCAAAATAGGGAAAGTCAAGAAAAAAAGTTCCATGCATATCACAGCATCGGCGGGTAAGTTTTTTACTCAAATAATAATCTCTTAAAAAAATGATAATTTTAATAAAGTCTGCCTGGGTGGTAAAGTATCTAAAGTAGAGTAAAGTAAGCAAAGAAAAAACCTCAATTCTGAATAACTTTGGATAAAATATCTTTGTAGAATAAATTATGATAAGTATATCAAGGACTACAGTCTACAGTACTAGATACGAGTAGTATATAGAGTTAGTTTAAGGTTTGGTTTATTATTAGAAATTTGAATTCAACATTTTTTCAAGTCCTCAAGGGGATCTCATATTGATTTCTTTTTGTTCTACTACTGATATCTACAGATACTTATTTGATATTGATATACGAGTTTATGTAACTATCAGTAGTCTGTAGTAGTACATGGTTAAGATAAATTCTATCAGTATCAGTAGTAAGTAATAGTAGAATGTAAGAGTTTGAATTGGATAAAAATAAATTGAGATCTATTCAGTTACATATATTGATTACATTCATCTGTCACACCTTCACCTCCTGATATACTATTCCTAGTACTAGTCTTAAAAAACTCGAAAAAAGTACAAAAAATACAAAAAAAAAATACAAAAATCGGAATTGGCTAAGGTGAATTATGAATTTGAGTGTTATTTTTGGTCAAAATCTTTTGTACCTGTGTACTACGTAGGCTGTTTAAAACCAAAGTTAAAAGACAAAGTTCAGGGTTGTTTTGTACATTTAGATTCAAGATAAGCAAATCAGCTTTCTTTGTGATTATTGACATATTTAGTTTCAAAATCTAAAGGCATTTTTGCATATAAAACTTTTTCTGAAGTTCTGTGAAAAGAGACTAGTGTGCATTCAAATTTCAAAACTTTAAATTTGCAACTATCTATAAATAAAAATCACATTTTTAGCAACCCTGGTGTAATTTTGTGGATTACAAGTTAAAATACTTAAACTATTAGCTTTTTATTTGCTCAAAAGGATAGTACCTAAATAGATAGTACCCTACTATTACATTGTAGTAAGTAAGGTTAGAAATTGACTAGTGTTTTTTGTTTGTTTTCATTTTGACTTTGTGATCTACTTGAAAGGGATCAAAATCAGATCACAAGTCTCAGTGGTTTTGTATCAATTTCGATATCCTTTCAAAAGTGATGAAAATCCTATCCTCTGAATATTGAATCCTATAAAATGAATAATAGACTATAGTCTAAAGTACCCTAGACCTTAGCCTATAGTTAATACAAGTACTACACACTAATGCTAGTACTACTATAGTATCTACAGAATAGGTATAGGAAGTATTATGAGAAAAAGATATTTTGATTTCAACTTTTGACTTGAGAGAACTAAATTGGAGACTTTTTGATTTGCTTTTTGCATGCAATGCCATGCCAGATTCAAACCAAATTCAAATACCAGAAAAAAAAATCGATTTAAAAAGTTCAAGTTCTAAAATTCACTCGAATCTCTTGAATTTTTTTTGGTCGTGGTTTTTGATATTCTCAAGTCAAATCAATCTTTTATTTTTGTTGATCGAGCCTAGGGAACCGGGACTTTAGAGGAAATTGATTTTTTTTGGCCAAACTCTTAGACCCTATGTAACATGATCCAGATCCATCTAATTTGACCAATAATTTTTTTACTTCCTTTAAATTTTTAATCTTTCCTAGTACTACAATAACAGTACTAGTGGTATAAGTACTTACCTTATGTACTATAGTACTCGTACTTAAAGGTATAAACTGAAGGTTAAAATAGGTAAATATACTTAAGTTACTTTGATTATATTTAAAACCTTGTTTGCTTTTTCGAGACCTACCTACTCGATTTCTCGATCCTTTTAAAACTTTACCCATTTATTTTATTACTCCTGGTTTCAGTTTGACTTTACCTCTCTCAAAAACTATTTCAAAAGCCCATTACACACCATTAATATATACCTACCCTATACCTATGTATATAGCTACCTATTTACTTTTTGGAAACATTGAGAACATACCAAAAGTGTAAATTGTAGGTAAAGGTTACTCAAGTATCTTATAACTTATAGCCCAGATTATCCTCAAAATCCTCAAAATATTCAAGTTATTTTGTGTGCATAAAAGATCGATTAGACGATTATGACGACTATTTTAAGACGCTATTTATCGAGCTAATTAGAAAGTCAAAATTGTCCTAATTTGCTAATTACATGTAGGGGTACCTATTGATAATATTAGAAATTGCAAAATAACCTTAGAGGTACAGAGGTACTGTAGTTATTTTAGAAATTGAGGTTTCAATTAGCATTTAATTAGCGAATAACATGGTAGGAAATTGAGCTAATATTGTGGAAATTAGTGTCTGTTCATAAAAAATTATATATTGCCAAATTGATACATTTCATGAGCCATTTTGGGTTTTATCCCTTTTGTCATAATTAAGGTAGTAAAAATGATATTTTGAAGAACAATCACCATGAAATATCACAAGTATCTAGCTACAGATAATAGAGTACTTGTATAAGCATCAGTAGTAGTATTATAGTAGTCTGTATAAATATTGAAATATGTCTCTGGAGACCATCAAATTTGTTGAGTTCATATTTCACTCCTGATTGTTCATATACTAGTAGGTACTAATACTAGTTTTACTCTAGTAGTACTTGCTGGTGATAGGATAATAGGTAGTTGAGTATAGGGGGATAAAAAGCGAATATCATTTATACCCAAAGGAGATTTTATAGGTTTTTTCCTTCGAATGTCAGTACCTTTAAACTTACACAATATCTATCTTGCCTTATTCATCTTGCAAGCAAACATACCCTTGTTTGCTAAAATGCTAAAAAGCTAAAATTTTAAAGAAATTAAGATTTTTAAATAAATAGAGTATCTAATGAAATAGAGTATCTCGACTTTTTTAGTTATATTTTTATCACAACTAGAATTGTACGAGAATTGTATAGGTACTATCTGAATCTGTGAGAATTTTGAAAAGTAGTGATGGTTTACTTGTGAGCCATATTTTGTGAAATATCTTATAAAATTTAAAGTAAGAAGAATTTGTTTGAAAATTTTACTTTATGATGGTAATAGTCTCAGCTTAAGGTTCGAGGGCGCGAGGCTTTGGCTGAGAAATAAATTTTATGAGGTCCCTTTATGAGTCAAAATCCCTCAGGTATCCTCATACATGGTGCTCATATTGTATACCGTATACCTTATAGATACCTACCTAGGTGTATAGTACATAAGGTATTGGAGAAAGCAGTAAAAATATGAGAAGAAATAAAAGTATTAGCAAGAAAAAAACAGAGTATGTACTATAAAGCTAAAAGGTCTAATAATAAGAGAATAAGAAAGAGAGAAAAGTCAAGGTGTTCTACACTTATTCTTGAACAAATTTGCCATATCCTTACAAGCAACCATACCCTCTAGTTCAAAAAAATATTCAAATATTCAAATTATAGTTCAAAAGTATATCTTCAGGTTATAATGACCTTTAAATGGCGTTTAATATGGTAAGACCGAAGACCTGAAAGCAGAATATATCAATAATTATTGATATACATAGATATCTGTATATCAATAAATTATTTAATTTTTCAAGTTGAGAAATGCTAAAAATGGTCAAATTAAAACCAAATTTGCACTAACCTACATTATGTCAGAATTTAAGAATGTAAGATTTAGCTCGAATCTGTTAAATTATTAAGTCAAAAATTTTGCCAGAAATCTGAATTTCGGCTTTTATACTAATTACAAAGTATAATTAGATATACCTATTTTAACATGGCTTTAAACCAAAATACTCTATTTATTAAATGACTAGTAATGTAGGATATTGTTACTTGTCAGTGTGTCATAAGAGGACCTTTTAACTCCATACCTTACATCATAATCGCTTCCCGAGTTAAATGGCTCATTTGAGGACTGAAAGTTTTTTTTCTCAGCTTTCACCTTTTCTTTTACAAAAAAAAACTTGATTCTTCTGGACTATTTATTTTAAGATTTGATACGTGACACATAAGAATTATAGACTTGTGCATTGTATCCTAGTATAAAAACCAGTACAAATCGCGGTCATTTGATCAAAAAAGAAGTCAAATCAATACATAAGAAAGAATTTTTAGAGACTAGGTTAGGTACAAATTCTAAATTTATAAAATCTCATTTTGAAATTTTTCTGATTTCTATCAGTATTCTCGATAAGTCAAAAAATTCAAAAAATTCAAAAAATTCATTTAATTATTGAATTTATTTTGTAATTAGTAATTAATGTCTTATACCTGTAAATAAGGTTTAATGATACAAAAGTATCATTAATAACTACTGGTTCACAGCTTAAACTGCTTAAACTGCTTAAACTGCTTAAACTGCCAATTGTGCACAATCTGAAAATCGATCTAATTTAAGAAAAAAATTGAATTTTTGGGCTGAATTATCCCTAAATTACCAAGTCTCCCAAAAATGTAGGTACATACTGATAATTTATGATTTTTCCACAAAAATGGATTTTGAATTTGATAAAAAATGTCCTGATTATATATGACTGGCTGACAATTGGGCGAAAATTACATTATTTGATAAGTATTTAAGTAAGTGTGGAGAAAGCAGTGACTTTTGAAAGCTTATTAAGCTTATTATCTAATGATCCAAGCTTTTTTTCGCCTTTCTTAAACTAGTACTACAGTAATAATACAAATATACAACAATTTGAGTAAAAAAAGGTTTAGAGAAAGCACAGGAAAGTAATGTAAGTATCCGGATTTACTTACTTAAATAGAGTTATACTTTTACTTGTACTAGAATGATAGTATAGCTTTGGTTTAATACTAGGTACAAAAATAATACTTTGAATAAATCTACTACTATACATATACTAGAGCAGATAGTAGTTTTAAAATTCTAATTTCAAGTCTGTAGAATCCATTTACGTAGAATCTAGGCTACTTACTATAGTACTAGGTATTTAGGTGATGTTGGATCTTCTACTGATACTTTTAACTTTTATAAAATAAAATAACCACACCTAATAAAAAGTGCAATTTGCGTGTGCCAGTTAGCATTAAATCTAAATACCATAGGATTCGCCATAGATATTTAGATAGGCTGGAGAAACATGAGTTTTCGAGGTTTTAATATTATTTTACATTTATTTCTCAAAAGAGAGAGATAGATACGGCCGATAAAGACTTCATTTCTTCTATTTCTTATAATACTTGTAGGTACTTTAACTTCGATATGATAATGATAATTTCATCGTTCGACGAGTCGTGATATCTAGACTACTAACTAGTAGATACTAGTAATACTAATACTAGCAGATACTATAAAGTAAATGCAATTACCGACATTTACATTTTATATTTTACATTTTGAAAACATGAGGGGCTGAATGCGATTGAAGGGAGCCACATATGTACTTATTTTAGATTGAGTTTTGCAAAATTCATACGTACCTACTGGTATTATGCATAGTCATATGTACGAGTACCAGAAATAATAGTATCAATTCTGAGTTATTTTTGTTAAACTCTTCTTCCTTCAGACAGACATCTCTAATTTTCTAATTTATTTCCACTTTGTCAACTAGGAAAATGTCAAATCAAGACATGAATATGATCGAACTTTTACTTTTTACCTATACGAGTACATCCTCTAAAATTTATATCAACAATACTGTATTACAATAATCGAGGTTTTTTATTCTTACTAAAGCCAAATGTGTAGTTTCTTTTACAAATTTTCAAAATTTTCAAAATAGAATTTTAGATTCTCCGTTCAATGAATGGGTGTTTTTTTTAATTGATAGAAAATTTTATGAAAGTTACAATTCTAGAATTCTTGTAATGAAGTAGGAAAATGATTGGCCAAATTGGTCAACTTTCTCTCAATTTTAGAATTTTACAGATTTTTCAGAATACTCATATTACAAGATTCTCAGGGAAATTTTAAGGATGGTAGTTGGCAATCGATTAGCCATTTGAATATTTTATTGGAAGATTTCATATACGAAATAATATCTATAAGTACATACCCTAATAGTACCTAGAATAGTATCCTAATAATATCATAGACCATAGTAGTTTTCAAAGTGCTTATAGTAGTCAGTAGTACTAACGAGTAGGGTACTCGAGCTTATAAACAGGAAAATACTTAAAATGATATCTTGAGATAAGTACCTATACTATGTATGTATAGGTAGGTACAGAGTACAGATATAAGTATGCTTTCTCTACTGATTCTGGAACTTGTGCAAAATCATGTATCTTCTAATAGAATCCAGATACTCGTACTAGTATAGTAGTACAATACAAAGTATACAGAAATCCGACACAATGTAAATATTTGTGTAACACAATATCCTTGTTTTAACAAATTTTCACACAACACAATCACAATAGGATTTCTCCATAAAATAATACCTTGAACATATAGAGTAAAAAGCCATTCAAAAGTTCTATAGAATAGTTTATTTAAAAATGATATAAAAATCTCTGATTTTGTCGATTTTTGGCTAATTTACAAATGTAGATGCTATATTATGATTGATAATCTCCTATTCTATCATGTTTTAGCCAAAAGAACTATCTTTATTTTTTTAAATTTTGATATTTTCTGATTGTATATCACCATTTGACTTGTAATTGAAAAATTTTATTGGAAAGTATAATCCAAAATCTGAAATTTTACGGTCTATCTGTATCTATAGTCTAAAATAAATACCTACTGGTCCAAATCATAAATACTAATTAATCCAAAATTTTGGATCATATTTCACACTTTTCTTAATATTTTGCAGCTTTTAACAAGGAACAATTTAGAAAGTACAAAATATTAGTATTAGAATTTTACTGGTTCTAATACTGATCTATTCTAGTCCATGTCAAAAGCTGCAAAATATTAAGAAAAGTGTGAAATAGAATCCAAAATTTTTTAGCTAATCCTAGTACTCGTACCACTTATGATTTGGACCAGTCAGTACGATACTTTATTCTTTGTACTCGCACTTTTGTATACAAAGCCTATATTTGTGAATAAATAAATATAAAAAAGTTAGAAAATAGATCATTCGATCCATTTCCTCAGAGTCAATAGCAAGGGAAATGGCATATGAAATGTAAAGATGATAAGATCAGAGTTTCACTTACTTGAAAACAGGATTCACTTGTCACTCGAAAAAGTCGAAAAAAAAATCTAAATTAAATTCAAACAAATAGTCTTACGCACTTTTTTCAAGTACTATCAGTTATACTACTGGTACTATGTATGTATTTGTATGCTTGTATCGTATCGTGACTCGAAAATTCGAATAATTGATTATGTGACAACAGCAAAAAAAGCCTATTTCTCTAGCAAAATCATAAATCTTTATCAAAAAATTTGGTACAATTTCACATTCAGTACTTACCTACTAGTAAAACTATATTTTGAATAAAAACAGGCAAAGTTGATTACCATTAGGTTTTATGAGAATTTATTAAGCTCTTTATTTTATTTCTCAAATTCAAAAAGGAATAATTCTAGTATACTACTAGTGTAGTAGAAGTAGAAGTACTTTATTTATCATTTATTACTCTTATGTAAGAATTGTAATCTTACTTATTCATATCTTGTTTCCCATATATTTTGTAACAAAGTAAAGAGGAAAAAATTTATTACAAGCTGTTTATTTCTTAAATGTCCATCTAAATGTATCATGTATGTCAACTTGATCTGTAATATTTAAATTATGTAAGAGAATTATAGTATGTAGTATGAATTCTAGTACAAGGATATTTTCGGGAGAAAATATTTATTTGCATAAATATATGCAAGTCTTTTATTGGATTTTTACATCCATATCCATTCTGTATGTACTATACTATACTATAGAAGTACTATATAGTAATAGTATAAGATTTTGAACAATTTTTTTGAGAAACTTTTTTAAAGATAAAAATTACTATAATTCTTAACTTTATGGTTTGAGAGCGGATGTCGTTTATATTATTGTTTTTTTTCTGACTCTTTTCTACCCTTTTTTATATTTTATTTTGGCAATATTACGATATGAAAAGATTATTTTTTACTGTTACTACTAGTACTAGTACGAGTACTATATTCTACCAGTTTCTATTCAAAGTAAACAAGATTATGAGTCTACATAGTCTAGAAACTCATAGCTAACTAAGTTCACTCGAAGCTTATGAATTACTTTTTTATTTAAAGAAATTTTTATTTTTATTAGCTTAGAATTTAAATCGAATCATGAATTCGATTTGAAATTTTTCGACTCGACTCGACTATGTAGGTACATATTGGTATTAGTATTAGTAGTCAAAAGTATATCATAGGATAGGGAACATTTATGGTCAGTTGGAAATGCATTTAAATCGCTACTAATCCAAGTTTTGAAATTCGGGAAATAAGAAACTTATTTACTTTAACATAATCCATATGGTTCAGACTCAAATCATATTTAAGCCCTTTTTATAAATAAATGAATCCTATTCTAAATAAGTCCTAAGTACTCGTATAAGAGTAGATGATGAGAATAATCTCATCATTTTGTCAATTTTTTGATCTACAAATACAAAAAATTATGGCTAAATCTCTCAATCTGAATATTAAAACCAATTATCATAAATTTGATCGAATTATGTTTCTTAAAATCTGAAGATGCTTCTGCTCCGCATACCTACATGCAAAATATTTGTTTGAACAACAAGAATTTCAGTTTTGTGTTTCATTTTTTACAAAGAATGCAAAGTGCAAAAAGGCTATAAGGTCGAATTGTAATGTAAAGTAAGACTTTTTGACGACTTTTTGATCTCTAGAGATTCTGCTGGAGAGAGAGAGAGAGAGAGAGAGAAGAAAAGTTCAAACCTAAAAACTTTCCTTAGCCTAATTAAATGTTTCTTATCTCCATTTTATGAGGGTTATAATTCTATCTTGCTTACATACATGTAAGCAATGTACATACCTATACAATGTGTACAAATACCTGAGCCTGAACTGTTAATTTAAATTTCTTTCTACCCTCCAAAGTCCTTATAAATAGTAATTAGTGTGCTCGGCTGAATTAGTTTACACACACCCAAATTACAAAATACTACTACTACTGTTATGTAAGGTACTTTAAGTACTCTTACTTGGTATTTATAGTTTTACTAGGTAAATAAAAAAAAAGTTTAAAATTCAAACTTGTACTTTTGGATTTGAGATGAGGGATAATTTTAGGAGATTTTTATAATCATTATTGAAACATTAAAGTGATTTGAGATAATTGGGAAATTTCCTTTGGATAGTACTCTCACTAGTGAATCTAATGGTTTAAAAATTAATTTGAGTTTTGAATATAAATTAACTCATAAATTCCAAACCTTTGGTCCTTATACTGTAGTAGTAGTAGTACTATGTTCTAGTAGGTACTTTATTTGAAACCTAGAAATTTAGAAATGTATACGGGCTTTCACTTTGATCTACTCTTTTACACAGTGGGATTTATATCCGGGGAAAACTTGGCTTTTAAACTATAAATATGCCTTTTATGGAGGAGCTAAACTGGGAGCTAAAAGCTAATTAAACTTTATATTATTCAAGGTAGCATGTGCATTTACACAACCTCAAAAATCCAAAATATATAAGTAGAAAGTTTCAACTTAAACCAGCAGTACCTTAGAGCTACTACTTAAGTATCTACTTATTTTATAACCTTTTTTCAACTTTTCAACTTTTCAAAAATTTATTAATCCTCCTCACCAATCTTAAAATATGAGCACATAGTAATAGGGGTATTAAAGTTGATCAATTTTGATTTTATGACACATTAACTAAAACCTACACTAATCAAAGTCAAGTACCCTTAACATATACCTATACTACATTAGATACAAGTTTACAAGTTTTGGAGAAATTCTACAGATTTGGCATCATGTCTGAAAAAATTGAGAAATTTTTGGAAATTTTGATATCATTAGTTGTTGGTAAAAATTGGTAGTAGTACCCAAGTAGTAAGTATGGTATGATATCAATCCTCTTTTATTTCATTTCACGAGTCTTGTACTTACTTATCCTTAATTAAAAACTTTTCTTGGTGGTGGTAAAAATATCTTTTCTGGACCTTTATTAAAAGTTATTATTAGTTAACTTTGTAGTAAATATATTGGTTGTGTCTGGGGATCAGAGGATCTCGAACTTTCACGTAACATAAAGCAGGGTTTTTCTGAATCAGTTTTTTTGAAACTTTTTCTAGTGTAGGTATCACAATACAAATGTATACAATTTTTAGGTTCACAAAATAGCATTCTTTAAAACAAGAATTCTAGATATTTTGAAAGGATTTCTTAAAAATTTTCAGATTTTGAAACTTTATTACCTACACAGTCTACACTAAATAAGCTCAAACTATTAGGAGCTGAAAATACGATTATTCCGAAAGTTTTTGATTACCTAAAAATTGCCAAATTTGCTGTTTTCGCCTAAATAGACGGCAATTTTGCTAATTTTTGTAGGATTCTCTATTTTACTGTGTTTTAAGATAGGTAAATCGACTTATTACAGTATAGGAGCTTAAAATGGGATTTTTCTGGTTGATTTTTGATTACCAGAAAATTGTCAAAAAATGATCAAAATTTTTGCTCAAATCGCCTAAATAGGCGGCAATTTAGCTAATTTTTGCAAGATACGAGTACGAGTTCTCATTGTTAGTTTGTTTTAGGAAAAATCGACTTGGCTCAAACTCGATGTTCAAAAATTGTTTAAAATGCAAAAAAAGTACAATCCTGCTGCTCTGATGTTCGATGAAAGTTTCTATATTTCGATATTACTTTTCTATATTTCTATCCCTTACTGTTGTTAGTACTAAGGATGATAGTTGGGAAAGTCTGGTTTTGCTAAATATTTAATAGAGATTAATTGGCATGATGCTTTATGTGGTTGAGAGTTGGTTTTTCGGGTTGCCTGTTGGCCCTATGGTTCTACTATCCCAGTATATAGTACCACTATATACTTGATAGTACTTTAATACTTTATAAAGAACTATTTATACATCCTTAGATAAACAATACTATCTCTGAAATATCATCAAAACTAACTTAGATTTCTACATCTCTCTCGAATCTCTTTGAAAAGTTACTCACCCAATGAGACCAATAGCTCAAAAATAAATATCTAATGCCTTTCCCTTCCCTTTGGTTAATCGCGGGGATGCTTCTGCGTGAAATTCCTCAACTAATAACTTAATTGTGCCTACAAAGGCTCATAATTTATAACAAGGACTAGGCTAGTGAGATATTTATAATTTATAAGTCATGAGTGTAATCGTAATTTTAATCTCTATAAGTGATGCTATACTCGAGTACTTGTACAAGTGTATTTATCTTGGATTTTTTTCTCTCTTTTTTTGTAGGTGAGAATGCAATAACATCGACCCCCGTAATCAAATTACCAGATAATTTAGAGGGACTTATCCGAGCAGATCATTTTCCTTTCCAGAGACACCGATGGAACACCAATGAGGTAAGAATACTAGTTTTTATACCTAAAAGAACTATATCCCTAATTCTAGGTACTTTTTAGACTATTTATGGACTAGATTTGAACCTTAATTGATCCTTTTACTAACTGTGCTTCTAACTCTAGAAACTTGTACAATAATTTAATAAACTGTTTCTAAATGCATTTTTATTCAGTTTTTTCTGAGTAAAATTGAGAAATAATTAAGAAATGCATGCCTTTAAATAAGAGTCAGAAAGTCAAGTAAAATACCATAATACAACTATTAAATATCAGATTTCACATTCTGGCCTAGATAATACGAGTTTTATAGAATTTAGAATTTCAATTTTAAAGCACACTTAAATTTGAAAGAATTCAATTTGAAAGAAATTACCTACCTACCTATAATATAGGTATTGGTATGTAAATCTTAGCTTTTGACCCAAATCACAATTTAGATCAAATTACATCGAGTTAGGTGATACATTTTGTCAATAAAATTGAGATTTAGTTTTGCAATTATCAACAGTAAGTGTAAACAGGTTTATTTAAAAGTATTTTGAGATATTTTTTTTTTGCAAAATACATACCTACGAGTACTTGAGTAAATTGAGTGTGTCGAGAATTTCTGTAAATTGCAAACTCTATTTTTGTCGAGAGTGTCTCTCTTGTGAGTACTTTTTTGACTATGGAATTGTTCAAGATTATGTATTATGTGTTATCACCAGCCTGGGAAATCTATGATTTCCAGCAAGTTCTTATAATTTATTCAACAATCACCTGGTCTATCTTAACTGCCTTAATAATGAGAGTCGACTTGAACTGAACAGAAATTTAGAAGAGAAACTGAAACTGATGATGATGATCAGGGAGAGAAAGAGAAATGTTCAAAAGTCATTTTCAAAACTCGAAAATGTTCATCAAGAGAGACACTAGCCTCTTTTTGATAGTACCTACTCCTACTATGTAGTACTTTTGGTGAGAAATTGAGACTCATTCATTTACTATTTATAAGATTTTGGGTGAGAACAATCTACTCTATAGAATACTAGGTGTAAGTACCTATACCCTACAATATAAAATGATGATACATTTCCCTATAAACTGTAATTGACTAAAGGAAAAGTCATAAGGACTCAAAAAGTAGATACTAGAAACTGATGAGAAAAAAGCAATTCAATTAATCTCATTTTAAAATTTGGTTAGTCAAATTGATAGAATTGGTTATATTTCGAAAAATATATATGGGTCTCATAGCTATTCCGAGTTAATTCAAAATTCAATGGCTTTTTCCCAATGGAAATTGTCGAGTTTAGTCGACTTGATATTCATACATAATATAGGAATGTAGTGTAGTAATATTATTATTATAAGCATATATTATTAGAGATAATTTACATTCATGGAATTTCTCTCCATAGGGGTTTAATCAATATCTACAGTGCTCGTATACCTAGTAGTCAAATTCAAAGGTACTAGACTTCACCATAGACTTGTAATATTTTGACAAAATTCTTTTTCTTTCACTAAAAGGTCGTGTTCTCAACTCCCTTACAAACAATAGGGTAGAAATATCAAAAATATTTCTAAAAATATCGCATTTCAAGGCATATATGGTGCAAATGAGTCAAAATTTTGCCAAATTTTTTGTTTTTTGTCTCACAGGATCAGATGTACCTACATGACTAGATTAGGTTAGACCTAACTATTTTTGTCATTTTATTTTTAAAAAAAGATACTTTGACACTCTTGTCTATGATATTTATGATGCAATTTTGAACAGAGTAGACCTTTAAAAATATTCAAAATTGTAGGTCCTTTGAGTATACTGTGGACTCTAACTCATATGAGATAAAATTAATTATAGAAAAATTTTACAAACTACATAGATAGTGTAGTTCATATATGTACTAACAAGAACAAGATAATTATTCACTATCTGTATCTGTATCTGTAGGTATAGTTTTAGATAAGGTTTACCTATTAGAGTAGGTACCTACGTTGTTTTTGCCAAATTAAAGTAAATTGGAGTAAATAAATCTTTATACTAATATCTTTTGCTAACTAATCTCTTTAAATTTACTCGATGAGATTAAATATTAGTACCCTATCGTCTACCTTACAGAAGTAGGTAGATAGTTTAGTTTCCTATCTGTTTACTCATTTATTTTGGGAGAAAACAAAGAAAATAAATCTCTCGGTTTTAAATCAGCAGAGAGCTTTATTTCCATGTTCATTTTGCATTTAAAATTTACATTCTACTACATAGTACTGTAGATTTTACGGTACTACTGTATGTATCTAGGTTCGACTAGGACTTATAGGACTCTAGGACAGAGTAGTAAAATATCGTAAAAGTAAAAAGTATAAAATGTTAAAAAGGCAATTTAGCAATTTGAGGATTTTGACTCTGGTGGAATTTACTTGACTGTATAAACTGTGGGAAGAAGAACAATCGAAATGATTGTTCTCAAAATCCCGAAGGTTTTGCTTTAAATTTGAGTTCATTTCGAATATAACGAAGAATAAATTGCATTCAAATAAATTGCTTCGGTTTGATTTCAAGATTCTTTCCCAAATTGAGTATCTCCCATGGTACAATCTCCATGTCTAAGTATCTACCCTACTATACTATCTGTAGTAAGGTAAAGTACCCCTACTATAAAGTTTCCTTATAGATATCCAAAAGTAAATTGAGATGGGGAAATAAAAGAGTCCTAATTTATCGTAAATGAACGGAAAAAAGTAGAGGAAAAGTAGAAAAAAAGTCCTCGAAAGGGGAAAGAACCAAGTTTTTGAGCCAAAAAATGTGGCTAAGCCAAGGGGAAGGTAGAAATAAAAATGCCATTTCCGATTGCAAAAGGTTGATTTTATAGGTATAAGTTTTATACATTGGGTTTTCAATGTTATTTGGGTCATTTGTTCAATCCAAAAAATGTCCAAATACTCGTATCAAGTCTATATTTCAAATATTTTGCAATTTTTTACTCAAAATGTCCTAAGCTAAAGAGTACCCTAATTTAAGCTTTAAAAAATGTAAGAATAGCTCATAATTACATTCGCACAATTCACATACTATCAAAGACTAATCTTTAAAAACTGCATTTCAATCGTAATTTTGATTTTTACGCTCATTTGCATTGAACTTCCAACAGTTAATCTCCTAAATATTCTTTAAAATTTCAAAATTCGGTCAAAATCTTCAAGTATCAGAGAATATTACCTATGTAATATTCAAGTATTAAAACCCAAATTTAAGCTATTTTAGAGCCTAGAGAGCTAAAACTAGGTATCTATGTATTATGTGCCCACTAACTGTTTTTAATCAATTGTGTAATTATGTGTCCATTTAGTACCTTCAGTATCTTATATAAATTTCAAAAAATTTATCACTATTATACGAGTACTAACAAAATTGTTTTGGACATTTTTGTCCATCGATTGAATTGAAATGATTGAATAGCAACATTTTAACTTTTTTTAGCTTCAATTCTGATAGTAATTTCAAATTTGATATATCACTTGTGAATCGCTTCATAGTATGATAACGTATATCTTACATTTGCATTCAATTCTCAGCCATTAAAGAGAAAAATGGTTTGGTTTTGCTTTATAGTCATTTATTTAAGATATTTTCTCTATTTTAGGCTTTTTGAGCCCTGTATTTACTCTGTAATAATGTTGTACTCTGTATAAGTACTATGTAGTAGTAAGTATAAGTTTTAGTAAATCCTTTTGTTTATTTATGAGCTGGAAATACATTCGTCTTTTTCACCAAAAATGTTCTCAAGAGTTTAACTTTTCTACTCTTAAATCTTAAATCTTAAATGTGTTCAAGACAAGTTTGGAGGATCAATGGGAAAGTACTCGTACTATAGAAAAGTATTACTTACTCATAATACACACTTCACTTATCTCTTTGAAAAGAGAAATCTGAGAAAAATGATTTGAAGAACTGTACCTACTATACTATTTAAGATTTAAGTTTGCCCAAGTATACTATTGGTACTGGTTCAGCTTTGAATCCCAACCGTCATACCAGTAGTCATACACAGGCCAAAATAAAAATTATTTTTGAATAATTCTCAATCCTTGTAGGGGTTCGAAAAGAAAAAGTTTTTACTTATTTTTCAATTGTCTATCAAGAATACCTATAGCTATATTTATATAAGCTATAGCCATCAGGAAGGTCCTCAAGACATAGCCTGAAAACCAGCTCTAAATTTTTTTTGAAAATAAGATAGATAAGCACTACTTATAGCTTTAATAAATCCTTATTTTCAGTACAGTTTAGACGCCTAAAATTTTTAAAAATTACAAAAATTGGATCCATAAATTAAATAGATTTCGCACTGGTCATTTGGTCGCACTGGTCATTTTCTATTTTACGTTTTTTTGTGAATTTTGTAAATTCTAAAACTAAAACTAACAAATCATTATATTTAGCTAAATCAATATCAAAGCTAAATTAGACTGCTAGTCTGGGCCTTAATAAAACCGACAAGTAATAGAAATTAGAAAAGCTACTAAAATTAGCTTGAGATATAAATTTTCAATTCTATTTCACACTTAATATTTTGCGCCTTTTGACATAGAAAAAATAAGCTCAAAAACTAATACTAATTTGCGACATTTAGTCTCATTTTTCTATGTCAAAAGCTGCAAAATATGGGATTGAGAAAAGTGTGAAATAGAATCTAAAATTTATATTTTTAGCTAATTCTTGTAGAATCTCTTATTTGGACCATTAGATATTGGACCATTAGATATCATAATAAAAACAATCGTAAAAAAGTAACATCAAGCATGTAAATCCTTAGCCTTAAATGTATGCAAATTTTTTTCTAAAATATCTTTTTATTTGAAAAATATCATAAACTGACTTTTCTAAGGGGCATTATATCCCTCACAAGCTCATATTTTTCCTTATTAATAATAAAGAAATAGGTATTATAATATAGTAAGGTATAATAAAGGTAAAATATAAGTAGAAAAGTAAGTGTGGAGAAAGTTCATAAATTATCCTATAAATATCATGATGGTTGGTTTGGTTTTTTGTCTAAATAAGTTTCGTTTTTTTGGATTTTGTGGTTGAAGGGTGTTAATTTTTTCTCCTTTTTTGTCGGTCTACCCTATTCTTACTTACTACATACATATTCTTATTATTCTATACATACAGTATAAATGAAACACGATTTTTCCCCTTTACTTATTTAGTAAGTTGGGCGGAAAAAATTGCGTGCTCTTTCTCTATCCATCAAGAAAAAAAACGAGTAAAAGAAACAACATTAAATCTATATTACTTGTATCTAAAAATAAAAAAAAAGGAAAAAAATTAAACTTGAGCCCAACCTCAGACTCTGATGTAGTCAAATATTAGTAAGAAGAAATTTCAACCTTTTTGATTTAAGAAAATCATAATTTTAGGGAAATTCATATTTCTTTATCTAAATTTTTAGCCATGTCTAGCCAAAATATGTATTCAAAAATTTAGGTACCTTGATACTAGGCACTAGGGTATCATTGTGCCTAATACTATCTATCTATCTGTACTACTAATGATATAGAAGTAAGTAATTCATATGATTAAAATACTAAAAAGGCTATCCTTCCTATTTAAATTCCATAAAATTAAAATTGGGTTAAAACTTTTCCTAAAAATGTGAATAAAGATCCATTCTCTTCAAACTCATAATAGTTTTAATAAAAAAATCAAAAAGTAACAGAAAACTATACCTAGGTATCTATGTTATTACATTACCAAATCATAGAATAAAAAACTTAGTAGATAATTATGTAATTCTATCCACATTTCTGATGTATAGCTTGAGGGATATTTCTTATCCTATACCTACTGGTTTTATATCTCGATTTTTGTCGGTTTTTTACTTATTTCATCAAATTTCGATCGACCCAACAAAAATAGAACTGGTTTACCAACTCTTCTGATAATTTTGAAATTTTTTCTGGATTTCTCTTTAGGTATAGAAATAGTAGGGTCTAGAAAAGTAGTAGTAGTAGGTAGTGGATATTCTTGATGAGCTGGATAGGAGAATGGAAAAAACTCAATTTGAACTAAATACACGCCTAAATACTTATAGTTTCTAAGTATCGATATAAATTTGCCAAAACCAGAGCCAAAAGCTAGTAGTCTACTTTAACTTTTAGATATACAAAATAGTACTAGTACCACAACTACTACCTACTGATAGTAAAAAAGTATATCTACAAAAATGTTGGCGAAGGTTAGAACTTGCTTTCCCAAAAATAAGAATCCAAAAACTCATATTATATAGGTACTAGACTAGTAGTAAAAGGCCTAGACTTTTTCCATTCTCAATATTACATTTTACATTATTTCACTTTTTCCTAAGCTTTTTTCTATAACCATTTGGCCTAGTAGGGGCTCTCAGAAAAATATGAGCAAAATTGCACTACTACAACGAGTACTAATACATTTTCCCCAACCAACAAGAAGATATTTATTTTGAAAGAATCCATGAAATTCAAGAAATCCATGACTGACAAGAATGAAAGAAAGAAAGGAAATAGTATCAGTATTCGTAGGAGTCGAAATATAAAAATATAAAAGCAAAATGCATTAGGCTAGAGTGCATCTAAATCTAAACTTTTACTCCTACATTAGTTATGTAAGATCACAAATATCTTCTGTACAGTAGTAGGAACTACTACATAGTAGTTTTCTTCACAAAAATGATCTAAAAATATATATTCATAAAGATTTGAAATATTTATGTAGGTACTGATATGTGTATAAATATTTCAAGTCCTTGACATTTATATTTACTTTACTTATCTTGCCAAATATATGGCATGTATTGTTCTTTTATTTCCATTTCTGGTTCATTTTTGACCACATTTTTTTTGAATAAAAGATGATGTTGAGACATAAGGTCAAAACCTTTTAATCGAATCACAAAAATGTCAAAAAATTTCTTAAAGTTACCGGAAGCCCAAGTACTTTGTAAATAACACTGCCTTGAAAATGTATAAATCTTGATCTTAAAAAATTTCATTTTACGAGTAGTACGAGTACCCTACTCTACTTTAAAGTCTCTAAAAATTTTAAATTTTGTCACATTTGCCTTGAAAAAAACCTTAATATTTGTTTTTTGCCGAATTTTTGGCTAAATCAAATATTATTGCCCATTTTTGACTAAAAAATTGATTCGCTAAAATGAGAATTTTGATATTTTGCCGTTTTTGATTCAAAAATCTCAAATTTTTCTACAAAATTTTGTTAATTTTTCTTCATTTTTGTAAGTAATTTTTGTAATGATCTCACAACTAGGGTACCCTACTATAAGAACAAATAGGCCGACATACGAACTTTGATTTAAAATTCGGAAATTTTTGATACTTGATCAATTGTTCGAGCTCAAATTTCTGGAAAAAAAATGCGAGTCAGTCAATTATTCAAGATTCTTGTTGAAAGTCTAAAAAAATGTTGACAAATTCTTTATGTTTTAAGTGTTTTCGAGATAAGGACAATTAGGAGTTTATTTTTATTTCAGTTTCTTTCTTTCTTTAGTTCTTTCTACACTTGCTTGGTACTTAGTACTTGGTCTTGCTAATAATACTTAACTTACTTATACTTATAGTTAGTACCACTTTTTTTCCTTATTTTTTCTTATCACTTATCTCATTTCTTTATCTGGGCTGGCTGTTGGTGAAAGAATTAAGTACTTATACTGTTATATAAATGGGGTAAAAAAATAATGGAATTCTTGTCCTGGAATTGGCGAATGACCAATTTCAAAGATGGGGAAAAAAGTACCCTATACTCAGAATCTTACCAAATGTACCAAATATACTATGTAGTACTCGTACCATAGTAGAAAGAGAAAAAAATTCAAAATTGGTGGTTGAGATTGTGGCATTTAAAATAAATTTAAGACTAATTGGCATCTTACATGCTTTAGCCCTTTATTGCTCACTTGATAAGAGGAAGTGGATTTTAAAGAAAATCTCCATTTTAGACCAGTTTTAATGGCATAAATATAATGGACATTTACACTACCTACTACCTACCTATAGAGGTAACTAATGTAATTGTGCAATCAGATATACCCAGTATTAAAAGTTTCTCAGAAAAAAAATGGCTCTGTTTAAGCACTAGGCTGGTGAAAAGTAGTCAAAATTACATACAGATACTTAAGATACTAGTATCTTACTACTATAGTAGTAATCTTAAGTCCCTAGTACTAGTAGTAGTTACTTTGTCGAGATTTTAAAAAATTAAATGAGTTCTTCAAAAGTTTGCAAGTTTGGATAAAAAACTTTTTATTTCTAATACTTTATACTTGTACTTGTAATGGAGAGAACTGATAGTATAAGTAGGTAGGTGGATAAAATGGGATCTGATCATCATGGCAAGAATATCCATACATTATTATCATCCTTTGTAGTACTTATAACATAACTTATACACTATTATTACTACTAGTACTACTAGTACAATGAGAAAAAAAACGGAAAAAGTTAGCCGAGTTGACAGACTTCCAGAGTAGAAATGTTGAGACTTGTTTAAGTCTTTTAAGCTCCTTCAACTCATGCCATGCCAGACTGCCAGACTCATCACAAGACTAGTCTCCAAAAATAAAAAGAACAAGCCTACCTGTAATTTAATACAGCTAGTTATTTTTTCCAAAAAAAAAATCTCTAGCTATATATCTGTAGTAGGGTACCTAATACAGATAGTATTTGTACATTAAAGACCTGTTTGAATTTAAGTTTAAATCAGAAATACACAACGACAACACAAAGTCGAGTATTTATAATTTTACTTACTACTTACTTATAACTACCTACTAAAAGTTTGTCAAAAGGAGAACCGCTTTTAATTTCAATTTTTTTCAAATCATTTTAAAACTTATATTGTTGTTCTCCCTGGAAAATTATATTTAATAAAAAAAATTCAAATTGAATTTCAACGATTTTTTTCTAAAAAAATTGTCCAGTTTTTTTGATTTTGTTTAAAAATAGGAAAAAATTTGATAGATGCTTTATGCCTGATTCAGTCTGAGGCATTCTGATAACCAGTTATTCAATTACTTTTAGATATTATCCTTAAAATATACACATATCTTTCAATGTTATAGGAAACTAAATCAAACCTTCTCAAACTAAAACCTTGTTGTCTTAATATAATAGTTGCATATGTTGGCTGAAGCTTCAATCTTTTGACACTTTTCCAAAGTTCTAAAAGTAAATTGGCAGCCATATAAGCACTAATACTCCAGATTTAGAATTTAAGTAGATTGAAAAGAAACCTAAGGTACTAGTTGATAGTATTGCATTTCCTTCTCTCATTTCATCATTGTTTTTTACTTCCACATTTGACTTTTTTGATTTTTCTAAAGACAATTTTAGCAATGGAAATGAGGTCTTTCAACTCAAGTTAATAGGCAATACAATATAGAACTATACTAGTATTACCTAGCTACTTACTCATAGGTAAAACTATCTTGAGTCTAATGGTAAGTTGAGAAATAAATATTTATAGACATGAGCTGAAGCTCTTAAATTCAGGCTTCAAATTCTAATTAGAATTCTTTGAGTAATGAAAATCCTTCCCAATCGAATCTTACCTTGATTTAAGGGTAATAAAACCCGAATTAAACTACACTATTTTGTGTACTTCTTGATGTGCCTACCTATCTGTATATATATTTAAAATGATGAGAATTTGAAGAATTATCTGATCTTGCCAAAATATACCCATAGTTGGATTGAAATAATGAATAAATCAATTTCCCAGTTGAGGCATAAGCCTTAGAAGCATACATACAGATCTATTTATAAAAAGTCCATAAACTTATAAAAATAGTTAAAATACTACTGCTGGAATCTATATTATGTATAAGTATCTGGATTCAGGAGAGGAAAAATAAAAGAGTCAAACTCTCGACGATTCAATTCTCGTGGAAAGATATAAATAAAAAATAAATAACTTTATTTGAAATGACACGAAAGCTGGCTCACAATATTCCTATTGTATCTGTATAGTAATATACAATCCAATCTAAATTTCACATCTTTTTGTTCACAAAAATAATATATTACAATGTATCTATTTCCCATAATACAGAAACTAGCATTACAATAGTAAGTACTTACAATTGTAATACACTTTAGGCTTTTAGGTTTTGAATTCACTTACAGCTAGA
The DNA here is from genome assembly GCA_034699045.1 of Nanhermannia cf. coronata Gr-Ori-00579. Lineage (NCBI taxonomy): Eukaryota > Metazoa > Arthropoda > Arachnida > Sarcoptiformes > Nanhermanniidae > Nanhermannia > Nanhermannia cf. coronata Gr-Ori-00579. The sequence goes on from JAQIXA010000581.1 coordinate 24,709, forward strand.
TGATCTACTGCTAGCTTTGGTTTACTCGAGAATCTGAAAAAAAAATTAGAAATTCGAAAACTATCTATCTACGAGTACTAGTATTAAAGGCTATTTTAAAAGTCTCAGATTCTTTCGAAAGTACAAAATTTAAAAATTGATCAAAAACAAGAAAAACTTGTATCTCTATACGAGTATAATTGTTAAAATACGACTATCATTAGGATCGTTAGTATCGAGTATTTTGCACAATTTTTGTCTTTTTGTCAAAAGTATTTGACTTACAAGGGAACATTCTTGGGTGACCACGAGGAGTTGAATATGAGACCATACAGGCTCGATAAAGTGGTTCATAATAACAAATTTTATAGCCATATCTATTGGTCAAAGTGAAGAGTTCAAAGGTTATGACCCGTTGAAGTGAGCGCTGCGCGTAATCTCCCTATGCTTTAACATGGGATTTGGAGAAATGGAGAAATCAGAGTCAAAGCGAAGGGCTAAAAGAATTCGTTCTAGCTGCTCAAAATGCGGATCGAATTCGCTCGATTTCTCCAAATCCCATGTTAAAGCATAGGGAGATTACGCGCAGCGCTCACTTCAACGGGTCATAACCTTTGACCTTTTCACTTTGACAATTAGATATTGCTATATTATGCGTACATATGAACCACTCTTTCGAACCTATATGGTCTCATATTCAACTCCAGGGATACAGCTCAAAAGGTTCCCTTGTGAGACAATAATTTAAAAAAGTGGTTTTTACAAATGAAGCTAATTTTTCAAGGATTTTTTTAAGATATCAAGTGTCCAAATTGGTCCAAAACTCGAGGACTAGATACAAAATTAGTCTCAATGTTAAATTTATGGACTTTACGGTAGTCATAAAAATGTATACTGTAAGTTACAGTCTGTAACTCTTAAAGTCATATCTACTAAAATATAACAAACAAAATTCACCAAATTGTTTCCTAAATTGGCTTTAAAAACAATATTTCAAATTCAATTTTAAAAAATTACAAAATTTTTTTTTATCTTTGAATTGACAGGTTGAAGATGAGAATTTTGACATCAAGAATCACATAATAGTTTTAGATGATAAGGAAATTGTCACCGAATCTCAAGTCATGAAAATGCTAACTGAGGTAAGAACTATAGATAAGATACTTGATAAAATCTTGTCAAGATTTCTAATTTTTAATTTTTTTTTCCAAAAGTTGAGCAAAAATTTCGATGACAAACACCCTCAATGGCAAGAAATCATAATCCCTCGATTCAAATATGACATTTCCAAAGTGCCAGATCAAGATAAGGAACAGAGTATTCGAATACTCAGATCCCATCATGCTTATGGTAAGGTCAAATACCATAAGTAGGTCAATTTGACCATAAAATTGAGAAACATTTCAAAATTATTTCAGGTGATGCTGGATCCTGGATTTTGTTATACAGCTACTGTATGGGTGGTGGGAAATTACCTTATGCTGTTAACCCACTTAAGGTTACCTTATCTTACATTTGACTATAATGTATACTTGTAAAATAGCTAATACTATATCCACTTAAGGTAAATAACTAGGCTCTAATCAACTCACTAGAATCAACTTGCTCTTTTTCCGGGGTCAAAGGTCAATTTCATGGTTAAATAGATGTCAAATTCAAAATCTCCGTCATTGATAACCCCTTAGGCCATTTAAACATCATTTTTGGTTTTTCCCATTTGTTTAACATGGGGTACCCTTAAAGGGGCCCCTGAACCCCAAGGGGTGGGGTAATCTGAAATTTTTGTCAAAATGGCACACCGAGACCCTATGGGGGTCCTTCATGCCAAGTTTGGTTAAGATTGGTCTAATAGTTCTCGAGTTATACTCTAGACAAACAGACAAACAGAAAGACAGACAAAGTGCAAGCAAAGTTGAATAGTAAGTGCTCGCTTCGCCCGCACGATTAGTACAAGAACCTTACTATTCAACTTTGCTTGTTTACACTTTGTACGTCTGTTTCTGTGACCTGAATAGTTAATTAAATCCTAGTTTTAAAATATCTTTAGGTATCTTTATCTTTAGGTATCTATTATTCAAGTTCATATAATCTGATTGAATTTTTAAAAAACTTAAATACCTATTTTGAAAAAATTTTCAATTCGGCGTAGAAATTTTGCTTATAGGTATACAAGTTTTTTCAAAAACTATGTTATTAGTTAATACATTTTTAGAGGTTTCTAATAAATATAATTATCATTTTCCAGGGATATCCAGCACCATTATGGCAAAAAGCTCTGTATTACACCAATTTTGTCATTTTTGGAGCCACAACTGCAATTAAGAACGCTTGGAAAGCGACATTTGTCTCAAATAGACTGGTCACCAATCGATATAATGGGGTCAAACATTTTGCTTGGGTAATTTTTCTAATTTTTGAGAGTTTTTAAAAAAAATTATTGCTAATTTTGTTTGTATATTGATTATTGATAGACTGATATTATTGATTTGCAACTTTTGAAAGAAATCAAAAAGAAAACTGAGACTTCGATTCCAACTCTGGTAAGGATATATGGGATATATGGGATTAAAATTTGATATATGGGATTAATTTGATTAGAATTTTAGAAAAATTTCTAAATATTTGAAATATTTTAGGTAGCATCTTTGCTAGCTGGTGCTTTGAGGTCTTTTGATGACAAATATCCGAGATTTAAAAACCCGACGAGTTTGAAAAAAGGAGGGGAAATTATCAGAGGGATTGGGGAGGAAATCCAAATTGGAGCTGTAAGCAAATTTACTAACATTACGGCCAGTTCAGTTGTGAAAAACCAATTTTGATCTCAATTTTTCAAAAAATTTAGGTTAAATTTGTTTTTCAGAGCTGAATTAAAATGATAGCAATTATTTTGAGTTTTTTTGATAGGTTGCAGCAATCCTACCATATCCTAACCTGCATTTGCAAAATCGATTCACGGTGGCCAATATCTTGGTACCCACTGGAGAAATGGCACCATTAATTCGGTTAAATTTGACCCATAAAAATGGGTTAAGATTGGCCCATTCTCCGGAACCACTTGTCAATTACTATTTGTTCAAATATTTCGGTAGAATGCCCGCTTTTGTTCAAGATTTTATGCTCAAGGTGAAATGAAATTGAAATACCTTATTGATATATTTAAAAAAATTAGATAATATTAGAAATATGTAAGGTGCCAAAGTACCTACTTGATACAAGGCAGAAAAGAACCCTGTAACTCTTGAATCTTAAAGTAATGTTGTAAAAGTATATAGGACATTAAGTGCCTGGAAACTCTTTTTGAAAATTTGTCAGAAATTTCAAGAAAATTTCACAATCCAGCTGCAAAATCCTACAAGAAAATGAATTATAAAATTTTGGAATTTTACAAATTACTTACCTACTACTTTTCAATACAATTATCATTAGCGTATTTCCATTTCTTATGGAATTTTGACAGTACAAGCTGTACAAAAACCATGGTATTTTAAGAACCTAATGAAATTGATAAAAATTAGAGTCGTCAGCCCTTTGGGTTCTCTGTTAATTGACCGAGCGATACGAGACTTGGTCAATCAAAACAATTCAATCAAAAATCGCACAGAACACAGATTGTAAAATGGATATCTTTGGATTATAATAGGCTTTCTGGTCTTTATATGATGTTTAACATAGTAAAGGCCAGAAAACCGAATAATACAGATTATACTTTAAAATATTTGTGCCAAAATCTAATTACCAACCATATTACGAGATTAGAAAGAATTAGGCAAAATTGTCAAAATTTTCAAAATTATTAATTTGCCATTTTACAAAAAGTAGTAGGTATTCGATTTAGGTTTTATAAATTGAATATTAGATCAATATTCAATCATAATTGGCTCATCACCATCATATTACATATTACATATATCTTATACATATACCTTATATGTAATTAAATATTGAATCTAAAAATTTTTACTTATTTACAGAGTTGTGGAACATCTTTAATTTTTAGGTAATAATCTTACATTTGACTATAATGTATCCTTGTAAAATAGCTAATACTATATAAGTACCCTACCCTTTATTATGTTTTTTACAAGTTTGTTTAAAAATTTTGCAAAATTATTAAAGCAATCTACCTGGAGCTTCAAGGGAATTTGACTTAATGGGTGATATAATAGCAGATGGAGGAGGATTTGTAAGAATCTTTAAAAATTACTAAAATTTCAAAAAAAAAAGACTAATTTTTGCTTGATTTTTAGGTACCACTTTTAATAAATGCAGGTAATAGTCATATACTCGAAGAATTGACCTTTTCCTAAAGATTTTTTTTTTCAAATTAATGGTATTCTTATCTCAAATTTCAATGTCGAAATCCTAGATTTCGTAATGTAATCAAATGAATGAAAACTAGGATTTGAAAATTGAGATTAGAATGCCAATATATCTCAGCTTTTGATCAAAAGATAGGACATTTCAATAGGAAAATAACCTAATTTCTGATCAAATAAAGCAATTTTTACTTGTAACATGCTTTAAAAAATCTTATTTCAATGGTATGTAACCTTTGACCTCGTTATATAAAGGTCAATTGATTAGCAGCTTGTAAAAATTTACGTATGAAAAAGGGTCAATTGGCTAAAAATTTTATATGAAAAGTCAGCGTATTTTATTGCAATTTTCAAGATTTACAAATTTTTATAAATTTTAGGGCTAGCCATATCAGCATCAGGATATCGTGATGGGATCAGATTTCTTGGTGTTACAGACTCTGCTTGCATGTAAGGCAAAATCAAAATTTCAAAAAATTTCAAAAAAATTAAAAAAATTTCTAAATTTTCCCTAATTTTTGGTAGGTCTGAAGCTCAACTAAAATTTATCCTATCCGAGATCAGAGTGCAGTTAAATCTTCTTGCCGAACAGACTATAGGACTTTCTTAGCTTTAATAAAATTTAGGATTTTTAAAAAAAATTTCAATTTCTCTAATACGATAATAAAACAAATTGAACCAGTTCATTAAGGTAATAAAATTTTATTAGTATTATGTTGATTATTACTATCTTTTTTGTGAAATTTTCAAATCAATTTACATCAATCAAAATGCTATTAGACACATTACATTTATAAAATTAAAAATTGAAACCATATGTGTATTAATTAAGGTAATTATAAGTACCTAGGTCTAATTATACGTTTAAATATAAATGAAACAAATGAAATAAATTGTTACTTTGAAAGAACCTTGACATTTTTTCCCTCGCATTTTGCACTAGGACAGTATTATCTGATTATTCATATACATACAGATATATTAGGCCTTAAACATAAATTTATATTATGGGTAAATGATACTTTTGAAAGGATATAATTACAGTGAGTAAGTAATGAGATTATTTTAAAATATATAGACTACATTTAATTACATATATGCGTATTTGGAAAGAAAATTCTCACCCTAATTGTGCGAGCGAAGAGAGCACTTACTATTCAACTTTGCTTGCACTTTGTCCGTCTGTATGTCTGTCTGTTTGTCTGTCTATCCAGAGGATAACTCGAGAACTACTGGACGGATCTTAACCAAACTTGGCATGGAGGACCCCCATAGGGTGGGGGTGTGCCATTTTGACAAAAACCCAAATGGACCCACCCCTTGCGGTTCTGCGGACCCTTTAAGGGTCCACCTGAACCGCAAAATTTTTTATCTGATAAAAATGTTCCTTTTGGTCTGAAATGCAAAGATATATGGTCCCCGGGTCCGTGCGGCCCCCCGGAACCGCACGGTGGCCCCTGGAACCGCAAAATTTTTGTATTTGATAAAAATAACATTTCATAGCTTTCTCCCACAATTAATAATCAACTTCTAGTGAGTTGATTAAAGCCTAGTTTAACATAATATGTAGGTAAATTTAATTTATAATTAAATTATACCCCTCTTATTATAAAGCTAAAGTTAGAATAATCTAACTTTTGATTTTTGAAAGATAATAAATTGAAAGAAATTCTTTAGATAAAGAAAGGATATATTCGGCTTTTAGGCCTTTACATATTAAACCTCGTATATAAGTATAAGCCAGAACCCATTAAATTCTAAAGATATCCTTTATCAATAGTACCTACTGATACAGTAGAAGCTAATTTTTATTGTCTTTCTGTTCTGTCCAGAAGATTACTCAAAAGCTATAGGACAAATTTTAGCCCAATTTAGGACATGTAGGACCCTTATATGTTCTAGTTGTGCTATTTCGGCAAAAAATTAGGTGGCCCGTTGCGATGATGTGAACCATATTAATGGATCACCATTTTAATCAAATTCAAAAAATTCAAAAATACTAAGAATTATTGAAGAATTATACCAGATATAAAACTATTTTAGCACTATATAAAAAAATAACCTACAGCTTAAACTACTATGAAAATACAAAAATTTAGGAATTAGAGATATTTATTGGAGATTTAGAGATTTTGGGCATTGGAGATTTTGGAAATTGGAGATTTTGGTTTTGGAGATTTAGTAGAGAGAAAAGAGATTGAACTACCTAAAAAGAATTTTAAAGCAAATCTACTAATACATAAAATATTTCGGCTATAAAAGCCTACAATAATTTTTAATTTTTTTGAAATTCTGACAAGTTTCTAATTCTTATTCTAAGGTACGAGTACCCTATATCGTAAAAATTTATAGTTATATTTATTGGGATACTTTATTTTATGATTTTTGTAAGCCATATCATGACTAAATATGATGGGGCAAATGCAGCTCTTATTCTAACCCAAAAATTACTCAAAAAAATTGTGTAATAAAGTAATTATTCAGTCAATCAAAATTTACGCACAAAAAATGCTCTTTTTGGCTCAAAATCTTGTAAAATCTATGCCATATTTCTGTGTATTTATATACCTACATAAAGAATTGAAAGAACATCATAAAATAAATATAATATGACTATACTGTATTCTGAAAGCTCGCATATTTCCAGCAAACTTATGTATTTTAGTCGTAGTTTAACTCGAAAATTTTTTTTCAAAAATTCAGTTTTGGAAAATCTTTGAATTTTGGACAGAATTCCAAAAACAGGTTTCTTTTTTGGACAAAATTTTGGACAAAAAATGCTCTTTTTGACCCAAAATCTAGATCTATTTGGAATTTGACAAAAATTTTAGAAAATTCTTAGAGTTTTGGACAGATTCCCAAAATTCTGTTTCCAGAGAAAGGACCTCCAAATTCCAAACTATCTGACAGAAGGACAGACAGACTTTTCCAGCTCTATAGCCCTTTTCATGTATATAAGTGCGAGCTAAAAGCTCAAAATTTAAAAATCCTTGAGCCTTGTTTACCTATGTTATTAACCTTTATTTTTTTCTAAAGCTATTTTTCATTCATAATCATCTGGTGAAGATTTTTATGCGAATTTTTTGAACTGGTTAAGGTGCTTAAGTGTGTAATAAAAAGAGATTAAGAATTTCTTAATTCTTGAAATTTCATGTCAACAAATTCATTAGATATTTATGTGTATACGAGTATGTGTGTAAAAGGCCATGAGGTTGATTGGTTTGATTTTGATATGAAGTTGACCTCTTGATTCCAATACTACAGTAGTATCTGTTGTGGAAAAAAAAATACTTTGGATTTGGATAGATAATTATTAATTGGGATTGGAAACACGTCAGCCTTAATCAAATAGAAATAAAACTTAAAATATTTTTATGTTACTTTATTTCAGATTAGAATTTTATTTTCAAAGAAACCTTTGTGTTAGATATAATTATACCTGTTTACTTTTAGCTGGGCTCATCATTATCTTATCAGCAAAAAATACAAAGGACATGTTTGGGTTATAATTATCAGTATATGAGGTCTAACATGCAAAGGCCTGAAAGCCGAATTATCTTTTCGACAAAAAAAAGACGGAATACTCAAAATTTAGCTTTTTTGAAAATTCAGGGAAAATTTCTATCTAACCTTAGTCAAAAACGATAAAAAAAATTAAAAATTTTACTAAATTTTGTATTTAGTAAAATTAACCTTAGACAAAAATTTGATTTTTTTCAATTTATAAGATACTTTAATAAAATTCTTGGTTATACTTGGTTATAACCAATATACTTTATATACTTGGTTAAATACTTGGTTATTCTGAATTCTGATAGAATATCAAAAAAAAATTCAAGAAAACTAGAGGTTTCAAAACTCAAAAGGATCCCATAGGACACTTTTTAGAAGCATTATAATCTTATAGAATACACAGAATTTTATAGTTTTTTATGAAATATCGTTTGAGAATCCTGTCTATTTCAAAAAATGGCTAAAAAACAGGAATACCTATATGACTTACGTCCAAATCATAGATACTGATATTTGAGCATTTTTTGAGCAAAAAAGTTTTTGTATTGTCGTCATTCACAATGGTATTTATCATTGAATAAAGCTGTAATTTTTTTATAAATTTCAATAGCTTAATTAAGGATCGAGCTCAATTCATGGTCTTCAACTTTTTTTCCAAATTGGTCTGAGAAGGCTTTTACTTTTTTTCGATTTTGATATGCATTTCTAGCTATACTTTTAACTTGAAGAACTTTGATGGCCTTATTGTCTTATACACCTGTATGTGATTATTACATTACTAGATCATTACATCACAAACTAGTATAGAAGAAAAAAAAACTCAACTTTTAAGTTTTAAAGCTATAAAATACAAGTATCTATACTTGTACTAACAAGTATACTATCTGTGTAGTATAAGTTGGGTAATTTCTGCCCTTAATGCAAATTCAATGTAACTTTTAGACTTGAAGATTAGTTGGGTTTAAAAAAAGGGCAAAATCTCTCGTGGATAAAAGTGAGAAAATGTCAATTCGTGTTTTTTAAAATCAGTCAATTGAAAGTATCCTATCTATTTAGGTAACTAGCTAAGGCTCGTAAAGATACATTTTATTGATATTTTTTTTGATAAAAATGTTGAACTGTCTTGTACTGTAAGCATGTTGGACAAGTTGTTCGAGTTCTTGTGAAAAGTTTGACAAAAATTTAAAAATTATAGTTGGCCAATAGTTGCAATTGATAATTAAATTAAGTTTGTAAAAATTCAAAATGAAATGTGAATCAATTACCTATACATATTGACTACTATAGAGTGACTTGATCAAGGTGATTTTTTTTGATGATCAACTGGTCCATTGTCAGTTGATCGTGGTCAGATCAAGTTGACGATCTAAAAGGGACAGTCAACATTAGTAATTAAGTGCAATTAAGTTATTTAGTCATCAAAAACTACAAAAATAAGACACGTATTTCTAATCAATTTGAGAATTTTTTTAAAGATTTGTGATAATTTTTTGGCTCAAAGACAAAGAAAGTGTCGTTTTTAAAAAAGATTTGATAGAAATTCTGCAAATTTTGCAAAAAAGTGGAAATTTCTTGACAATTATCGGCTTTATTTTGTGTTTAAATGGATTTTTGAAGCAAATTTTGGAACTTATTGCAAATTTTTCAGTCAAGTTTCAGCTATTATTTGAGATTATTCTGAATTTTGTAGCCAATTTGGTGAATTTTGGAAAAAGTTGTTAATTTTTGGCAATTTTTTGGGAGAACTTGTGATTATTTGGAATCTTGAAGCAACTAGTAAAGAGTTCTGGAAATTTTGGAAAAAATTGCAAATTTTTTTCTCATTTTTAGATACAAATGATTTAAATATTTTGAAGATTCAAAAATTTAGATTTATGCGAATTTCCCTATGTATTTTGAGTGCATCTTTCTAATAGTAAGCTTCAATCGATAAGTGTTTTTTTTTTTGTAATTTTGTCAAATTTTGTGATATATTTAGCGAAAATGTCATTTCTCGACTCATTCGCCCACCAAATAAGTGATATAATTTTAGGATTTGCAATCGGTCTTGTATTTTGGCCGATTTCTGCCATTTTATGGATAATTTTGAAACTTTACAGAGGTCTAATAAGTCTAATATTAAATGGACTTTATGGTGATAAAATATTTTTGGCACATGGTTCAGATGCTATTTTTGGTTTTAATGGAAACTCAGATTACCCAGGACCTTACATGAATTCAAGTAAATATTTTCAAAATTTTCAAAAATATCCAAAATTTTCTTAGTCATACTTATCTTTTGTAATTTTGTCCAGTACTTGTAATGGCTGGGAAACCTTCACTCCAGCAAATTCGAGAAACCTACCATAATTTAATCTCACATCCAAGTAAAGATTATGAAAAATTTTCATGGAATTTCATCCAGAAATTTGGACTCTATGTATGGGAAAAGACCTATGGTGGTGAATTCAATATAGAAAATCATATAAGATGTATAGAGGGGTTAAATCCTGAGGAAATTTTCGATAATGAGAAAATTAACAAATTGATGAGCAAATTCTCATTGAGTAAATTACCATCTGATAGACCACAATGGGAAATTTTACTTTTACCAAATCAGTTTAGAAGTAAAGAAAATTTCAGAAATCCAATTGGACCAAATTATATTCTCATTTTGAGATTTCATCATTGTTATTCAGATGGTAAGTTCAAAAAAATTTGCAAAATTTTGAAAAATAGCATTATACCATAGGGTACCTATAATGTAACTATTCGAGTAAAAAAAATGATCAAAATTTACTGAAATCTCAAATACCAAATACCTTATTGTGTTTTATATGTACCAAAAACCTAAAAATGTATGTAAAACTTATCCACATTTCAGAATTACTATAAAAATCGAAAATTTGATCGAAAAATCATAAAAACCGACCAAAATAAAGATATAGACATAAGACCGTGATAGTGATGAGATGACCCTAAATCTCCAATTCCCTAAATCTCCAATAAATATCTCCAATGCCCAAAATCTCTAATTTCCAAAATCTCCAATACCCAAAATCTCCAATTCCCTAAATCTCCAATTCCCTAAATCTCCAATAAAAATCTCAAATTCCCAAAATCTCCAATTCCCTAAATCTCCAATTCTCTTGATTTTGGGGAAAGATTTTGCGAGATTTTGGAAATTTTGAGATTTTGGGCATTGGAGATCTTGGTTTTTAGAGATTTAGGGTGTGAATCACATAAGACAATACTTACTATTCAACTTTGCTTGCACTTTCTCCGTTTGTCTGTCCAGAGGATAACTCGATATGTACTGGACGGATTCTGATCTTTATAAATTTTTTTAGGAATCTCATTTATATCATCACTAATTCAAATGGCTGATTCTCCAATCACCCTACCTGTAGACCCTTGTAAACCCTTACCAATCTCTCAATGGTTTCTCTACTTATACTATCTTAAAACTTTATGGTTTGGCCCATTAAATTTCCTTCGAAATTTCTCAACCATGTTGAAAATGAGGCAAAATTCAGAGTTTTGGTACAAATCTCAAAATACTGATTTGCCAACCCTGTATTCAAGATCTGAGGCTTTTGATTTGAGTATTTTAAAGAAAATTAAGGAGAATTCAGGAGCTTCTGTGACAGCCATTTTATTTGCAGCTATTTCAGCAAGTTTGAAAAAAGCTCATGAGAAACTATGGCCAGGGGTTGAAGTACCTGAAGAATTGAATGCAGCTTCCATTACAGGTATTTATAGTGTAGAAAAAATGTGAGAATTTTTGAAAAAAAAATTTCTGGTCATTTTAGCTATGCTTCCATATCCGGATAAATCGATGCAAAATCGGTTTACAATCGTGCCATTTACAGCCCCTTTGGGAAAAGCTCGGATAGTTCATAATAGCCTGTCAAGTGTCAAGGATTTGATTGCTGAAAGTCATAAAAGTGCCAAGAAAATTAATACAGGATCAGGTAAATACAGATATAGTTAAATATTATAGAAAATCTCTAAATTTAAAAAAACAACTTCTTAAACAATGGCAAAAATCCGGAAAATTAGAAAATCTCATTCTAAATCAAATCTTTAAAAAATTTGACATTTTGGATCAAAAACTTTGTTATATCAGTAATTGACCAGAAAGTCCATTATAACTATAACTATAACTCAAATATTATATCCTTTGGAATATTGAACTCAAAATTTGGTCAAAATTTTGATAAAATTATTAAAATTATGTCTACGTATTAGGCATACATAAATCTACACAATTTTGAAGCATCTTTAAAAATAAATCACGTATTATAAAATCATTTTGATTTAATTGGCTTTAAATTTTTGCAAATAACTTTTTAAAGATCCATTTTAAAACTTTCTTTTTTCTGTAAAATGAAAATTTTGATTCAAAATTTTGAAAGTAAGGATTCTTCTATACATACAGGTATAATGCATTTATATTTATGAGAAAAATTTGCATAATTTGAGCAAAATCAAGTGTATTTGTAAACCAATCTTTTGCTTTTGTTGTGAGAGCGAAGCGAGCACTTAATATTCAACTTTGATTGCACTTTGTCCGTCTGTCTGTCTGTCTGTCCAGTGGATAACTCGAACACTACTGGACCTACATATTTTAAATTGAATTGTGATTTTTTTGCTTTTTAGACCCATTATTTAATTATCATCTGAAGGGGGTTATCGGTGGTTTACCCAGATTTATGCAACATCCAATTTTTAAAATTTCTGGAACACCTGTCATACTCAGTAACGTTAGTACAATAAACAATACACCTAATTAAATATCATATAAACGTGCTAAAACTAAAAAAACATATTTTTATGTTCTAGATACCTGGGATTACAAATCAGTTTAATTTATTTGGAGGGGTAAGCTGTAATTTTTTATAAAAACTTCAAAATCTGAACTAAAAAATAGTCTTAAAAAATTGTATTCTACTGATATATACAGATAGGCATATGCATTTCTAACTTGTAATTGTAAATTGTAATCAATTAACCTTATACATAATCTCAATTTCGAAATGATCTTTGAGAAAAATGCATTTCTCTTTTTAGTAGCTCGCTCAATTATAAATTAGAAGTAATTTTATGTCCAAATGTTCTGTAAAACAATTGAAAGGATGTATTCGGCTTTTAGGCCTTTGCATGTTAAACCTCATATAAAGGCCAGAAAGTCCATTATAACCCTAAGATATCCATTCGAACCATTTAAAACTAGATTTTACTATAGATTAGTACAACTATAAGGGAAATTAACCCAAATTTTGTTAGTTAAGATAAGGTTAAAACAAAATTTGAAATTTTAAACTTTTTACCTGGTTTAAGCTGTTTTATGGATAATTAGGTCTTGCTTGTTTGACAAGTTAATTTATGCACAATTACCTAATCCTGTAATTTAAATTGTAATTAATTATCTTATCAATCATATGTACATGCTTATAGGTACATGGGTTAGTTTGAAATTTTTTTAAATCTAATTTTTCACAAAATTTTTTACAGTTTGTTCAAGAAAGTGGAGCTTGGGTTCCCCTTGTCAACATGGGTAAATTTGTTTATACTACTATTATAGGGAAATCTTGAAATCAGGGACTTTTTTTAAAAATTCTATCCCTATTTTGGTTTAATTTACCCCTCTATTTTGGTCTAACTGTATGAAATTAACCCAAATTTATTTTAGTTTAGGGTAGAATATCTTAAAATTTTTGATTAATTTCATACATGTAAGGGTAAAGTTATGCCAAAAATATAGGTGTAAATTCAACCAAAATAGGGATGATTAAAACTGAACTTTTTTTAAATACAAGTTCATATAAGGTACAAATATTTTTGAATATTTTCTCTAAAAACTCTCGATTTCAAGACAATGCAATGATATAATAGGGTATCATCTATTGGCTTTTTCAAAATTTAAAATTTTTATTTAATGGCTTAAAAACATGTTCCAAGTATTTTGAGATACCTGCCTATTTAATTAATCAATGTTCTACTAGTAATTAAAGTCTATAATTGCAAATTTTTTCAAATCAGGTCTGGCCATCTCAACTCATAGTTATCTGGGCAAATTGAGATTTTGTATCACAGCAGATCCCAAAATTTTCAAGTCTTCAGCAGAACTTCAGTAAGTGCCAATTTTTTTCCAGAATCTTGCATAATACCTACTATATCCATTAGTATGATCTTATTACATATTAAAAAAATATTAAATTAAATCTAATAATTCATTCAGAGCCTTCACTGACGATATTCTCAAACATGTTTATCTCTTCTCGAAAATGTTCTCTTATGCCAATACTTCAACTACTACTAGTACTATAACTAGTAAAAATAATACTCAAAATGCTCAACGTGAAATCAACGTCAATGATCTCAATGGAAATTATTTGAAAAATTAAGGAACCTACTTTTTATGTATAAAATACTCTGTCAAATAATCGTATAATACTGATATGTATATCTAGTTATTTATATTGACTTGTATTTAATTTCATCCCTGTTTTGGTTGAATTTACACCTATATTTGGGTCTATCACCCCTGTATGAAACTAATTCAAAATAGGATAAGTTCAACCAAAATAGAGATGTGATTAAATACTGTTATTATTTAGTGTAATTTATAGCATTTTACTTCAAGATTTCTGTAAAAATTTTGTAAAAATTTCTGTATCTAAACTCATAGTATATGTATTATTGACATGTATCAACCTAACTATTCTTAAGTGTATTTTAATCTATGATCTATCTCGAATAAAATATTTTGAAAAATAAGACAAAAATTGGTGTTTTTGCTTATGAACCTAACTAAAACTAAACTACCCTTATCTATATTAACTTGTCGTAAATAAATGGGTCTAGGTTTTTTCCGCATCCCCTATTACAGCATCCGACATTACCGCATTTCTATTACCGCATCCCCTATTACCG